>PVIJ01005737.1:24417-100346 GCA_004024925.1 Scalopus aquaticus | reverse complement strand
ATACAAAACCCTAAAAACTCCATAGAAAAACTACTCAAAATAATAGACCAGTTCAGTACAGTAGCAGGATACAAAATCAATGCACAAAAATCAGTAGCCTTCCTATATGCAAACACCCAATCTGAAGAAGAAGAAATTAAGAAATCCATCCCCTTCAAAATCGAAACCAAAAGATTCAAATATCTGGGAATAAATCTAAGAAAAGACATAAAGGACTTATACAAAGAAAACTACAAAACTCTGTTGAAAGAAATAGAAGAAGAAACAAGAAGATGGAAAGGCATCCCCTGCTCATGGATTGGAAGGATTAACATTATCAAAATGGCAATCCTACCAAAAGCAATTTACAGATTCAACGCTATTCCAATAAAAATCTCAATGACATTCTTCATAGAAATAGATCGACTACTGATGAAATTCATATGGAACCACAAAAAAACCTCGCATAGCTAAAGCCCTCCTAACTAAAAAGAAAGAAAACGGAGGAATTTCACTCCCTGATTTCAAACTATATTACAAAGCCATAATAATTAAAACATCATGGTACTGGAACAAAAACAGACAGAAAGACCAATGGAACCGAATAGAATACCCAGAATTAAAGCCACATATCTATGAACAACTAATCTTTGACAAAGGAACAAAAAAAAAAAAAATGCAGTGGAACAAGGACAGTCTTATCTGTTAGAATTATTAAAAAAAGGTTTGCCTTTATTAGAGTGGGATGGAAACTGAAGGAGAAAAGGTGGCTAAGGAGTGATGGGAAACTCAATAGGAGGATTTTTTTCTTTTTTGTAATGTAGTGGACTGTGAGCTCCAGCTCACCTGGGAAACAGCAGGAAGTCAGTCTTTCTGCTGTACCTGTAGCCCTGAGATTGCACCAAATTTCCATGGGAGTCATTTATAGGCAGACTTAGTATTGAATCTTAACGAAGGACCATCTACTATCTGCCTGTCTGATTTGAAGATTGATATGGAAACACGATTCCTGTGTGTTTCTTATTTCTCCCCAATTTTAATAGGAATGCCTAGAATGATTACCTTCTTCCTGTCTGACCATTATATGCTAGGTGTTTGGGCCTTGAGAGAGGGGATCAGATACTCTTTTGTTTGTTTGTTTAAAATCTGTAGACTAGGGGAAATGCACTTGAGCTGAACTGTGGATCCAAACCTGTCAAGTCTCATCACCTCCTGTATCTAATTTAGATGAAGAAATACTGGCCTAGGAAGTGATGTTATAATAGGATGAGACTTGAGGAGCTCTGGTAACAACTGAGTATATTTTGAATGTTAGAAGGGTGTGGATGATTAAGAGCCAGAGGATGGAATATAGCAGCCAGCTTCCAAGAAGCTCCCAGTGCTCCCTGCATCCTGGTACACTTGCTCTGTGTGGTTCCCGCCCATGTTATACCAGTATTGGTTTATGTGACCAGTAGAATATGGAAAAAGTGACATCACATCACTTCAGAGATTATATAACAAAAGACTATGACTTCTGTCTTGGTCTTTGTCTTTTGGATTACTCTTTGAGGGTCTCATCTGCCATGGAGATGTCCAGAAGAACACTCAGGCAAGCTTTGGAGAAGCCCACATAGTGAAGAATTGAGCCTTGGGCCAATAACCAGCAAGGTACTAACACCTTCCAACAACCACACATGAGTTCTTGGTGCTTTGAGCATCCATATAGATAACTGCCTAATGCCCTCTGATCATTGATCTGCTCTTGTGTGGTCTCACTTTAACTACCCAGGGGCACACTTGAACATATTCTTCTTTTGAAATGTTGATTTCAAATACTTTCTGTCAAATAATAACTTTCTAGTCCCCATTTTTGGACTTGGACTTCTCCCAATGTCTAGATACCAGGTGACTTCAGTCCTAACTGACAGTTTGATGAACGCTCAAAAGCTCCACTGAGGTAGAAACCAACTAAACCCTCCTTGATTTTCTACCTACAGAAACTGAAAAACAACGTCATAAAGTGTTGTGAAAATATTATTCCAAAGGAATTTATTATTTATTATTCTAAAGGATCATTTAAAAAACTGTTGCCTGAAATGCCACGTCACTGCACAAAATTGCTTGGGAAACCCATGCCAGAGCTCACACATTTCATCTGTATCTCTGTCAGAAAAAAAGCAAATGGGACTTCAACAACAATGCCATGCATCCTTATCTCCATCACTGCCACATGTGTGTCCTTTCAATCGCCCATAATAGCAGAATCATACATCTGACCTCTGATTCAAACACAGTGCTCTCCTTTCCTTCCCAAGGCCTATGATGCTGCCTTCAGGGACTCATGCTTTTTGCTCAACTCTTCTCTGTCTTCAAACTTTTCTGAAACTGTCCTTCCCCTGTCACTTTACTGTCACTGAAGTTTGGCCCTCTCTTGAGGACACTGCTTTCCTCTTGTCTTTTTGGGGCAGGTCTGTTTTTATTGCTCATGTTCAAATACTTCTGGGACAAAAAGTGATTTTCATGTGAATCTCACGTGCTGTAGACATTCTCAGACCATTATCCTGCCCCCCACCCACACATACTCCTTCATTGAAGTGCAAGGCATTTAGTTATACCATCCTCTTCCCTTTATCATTGCTTTCATCTTCTGACCCCTGTTCAAGTCACTTATCAAAGATACTATTTTTTGGCTCTCTTCCCCAGACCCTGTGATTATTCTTGGCGATTTGAGCATCCATATAGATAAACTGCCCAATACCCTCTGTTCCTTGATCTTCTCTTGTGTGGTCGCACTTCAACTACCCAGGAAAACACTTGAAAGTATTCCTCTTTTGAAATGTTGATTTCAAATATTTGCTGTCTGATAATGTCTTTTTATTCTCCGTTATTGGACTTGGACTTCCCCCAATGTCACTATTCTGCAGCATTGAGATGTTTAATATGTTGGTGGTCGTGATTTTTTTTCTTTTAGACATTGGCTTCCACCTTCTTCTACTCTCATTTCTGTCTTCCCAATTTGAATATATCATAGCAATTTATTCACTGAAAAAAGTATCCTCTATATCATAGCCATTCTCTTCCTCTGTCATTCTCTGAAAAAAATTTTGTAACACTGGGGAACTGCTTCTATCAGAGGCTGTAATGCTAATATATGAGATGCTACACTTGCTGGAAAAATGTCACAACTCAACTGAATATTTTTAGTTTAAATTTATCACTTATTTTTCTTTTGATCACAGCAATTGGTTATGTAGCACCCATATTATTTATGCCACATACTATTTTAGATATTGGGAAACCAAAAGTAGCACCAAATATAAAATTCTTGCCATCATGGAGTTTGTGCTTTAGAGTGTCACTATTCTCCTTTCTTCAAATCCAGTTTGCTCTTTGACTCACTGCTGTTGGGTCTATGACCTCATAGTAATTACTCTGGTCAGTAACTCTTATCTTGCTAAATCCAGAGTACAATTCTTCGGCATCATCTTTGGCATCATGAAGACAGCATATCTAACTTTTTCTTTTTTGGCTTCTGTTGTCATATTTAAAAATTTTCTTCCACTTCACAGGCCCATCTCAGCCTTCTCTGTGATGTCACTCATCCCGTACTGTCCTCTACATGTTCTCTCTCAATCAATGACCTCATCAATTTCTTTGCATTTAAATACCATCTTTATAGTGATGGCTTCTAAACAAATGTCTTTATTTGGACTTTTCTTAATCTCAAGACTTCCACATCTGCCTTATCATTTCAAGTTAAGTAGTTCAGATATTTCAAACTTGATATGCCCCCAAATCCACCCTGAAATACATGCTTTCTCTC
The DNA here is from genome assembly GCA_004024925.1 of Scalopus aquaticus. NCBI lineage: Eukaryota > Metazoa > Chordata > Mammalia > Eulipotyphla > Talpidae > Scalopus > Scalopus aquaticus. Next base: position 96,562 of record PVIJ01005737.1, on the reverse strand, counting down.
TTTTGCAGTAACTTTTTTTCTTAGAAAATGTACTGGAGTCCACTTATGAAAACCAGAAAACCATATCCATAATTCCATAATTATGACTCTGTCTGTCCGATCTACCACCCTCCTCTTTTCTTTGCAGCCCAACCTTTCTACATTTTGTCCAGGTCCTCAAACTCGATAATGTCTTTACAGACTCAAAGACTGTGCATATACTGTTTCCCCTATTTGGAATATTCTCTCTCCTGTTCACAAGAAGACTATTGACTTACCATGTAAAGGATAGATGTTAGGTATAAAATGTTCCACAAGACCACAGAATTCTTTGTACTTCAATTAGTGTTTGTATTTCTTGCTTCTGATGCTGTATGGGGTAGTTTTGATGGTGAACATTGTCTCCTCTTAATACATGGTAATGGTCACTTGTGGATGGAATATGCACACTAGGATCCATAGTGGACAAACTAGTAGTTAGACCTCCTCTACTAAATGGAGACAAGTTAGATTTTTGGCAGTGTTTACAGAATCTCCCCATTTAGCACAGGCATAAACTGGAGATCAAAAAGTGATGGAGTTTAGTTTTTAATGTCATGGAATTAATATTAAACACAGCTCATGAATAAAAAGAGGAGCATCTCTAGAACAGTTAGAATCTTTAAAATGCCCTTCCTGAGGACTCTGTGTCCCATATTGTATTCTTCCTGCAGGGAACACCATTGGTTTTTGACAATACTGCTCTGTAATAATGCTCAGTGCAACAATAAATTTCTTCAAGTGTGTGACTAAAAGCTGCCTGAAAGGCTTTGTAGTCGTTCAACCCATCATTCTTCATAAACTTTTGCATTGCAGTTCCATTTGTTTCTTGGTTATTTTTTAGTTTCCCTTTAGTGGATGTCTGTCGACTTCTTCACATCTGGATCCAATTAGAGACTACTCTTTATGTGAATCTAATTATCTATCTCTACATGTGCTCAGCAGAGACACAATTATTAATAAGAGTTTGAATGTGGCTTTCCATTTTCAAATGGCTTTGTCTTTTTACCAGGCTGTCCTCAGTAGCTCGAATTCCGGCTCTGATCCTGACTTTTAGAGAGATATTGAGAAAATTGGGGCACCAGAAAGCGAAGCAAATTTGTTCTTGTGAGTAGGCCAAATCAGGGATAATCAAACAGGGCTGACTTGTATGTGGTATAATTTCAGGGGTAAAAGGGAGAAACGTTGTTCAAAAATGTTCTTTGCTTGATGATTTGATGAGTTCTGTCTGCTGTGTTACCACCTCACCCCCACCATCAAATGAAGTGGCAGACTTACCCTTCTATGTTGCTGTGGGATTTTGCTTGATTTTCACTGTCAGGTTTCTATCCCTCCTTTTTTTTTGTTAACAAAACTAATTTCCTTTTGGAGAACCACTCCTTTTCCACTCTTAGGTTGTGAATGGGGAGCTCCACACTTATTTTCTAGAGGTGGCATATGTAATTCAAGTTTGTCCTCTTAACACTGTTTCCTTTACCATAGCGACTGGTTGAACAATGAGGACACACTGTCCTAGTTAAAAAAAGTCTTGAGTCTTGGGGAACAACTACCAGGAAACAACATTGAATTTGTAAAGACATATGCTAAAGTAATTGTTTCAGTTTTTTTCAGTATAAGATGAATGATATCAGAGAATACAGCCAACCCAGAGGAAGCAAAGCTGTGAGAAGAGAGCATCCAGGTCCTGGTGCCATCATTCAAACTCCTGGGTTGACCCAAACCCGATGTTTCAACATCATTTCTATTTTTAAATTATGTGAATAAAAAATTCCCCCTTTATTTTTTAGAAAGTTTAGTTTGGGTGACTACTGGTGGCAACTGAAGAACTCTGGACATATTCTAATTTTTTTTCTGACGTGTCAGATACATTAATTTGAATTTGATACTGAAGTATTGAAAAGAAAAGCATGAGAACAATGGGTATATGAACAATCAGCAATAAATCCAGTGGAGACTAAAGGGGAAGGAATAGAAACCCTAGAGTTTCAGATTTAGAACTCAAAGTCTAAGGCTTTTGATTTTGTGCAGGACCCATTAAATGGACTCTCTCTATTCATATATTCTGACAAGTACAACTATTGGGAGATGCAGCTTGGGACACAATAGAGTAGACTGTAAGGTAATATCATTAACATCATGTGCCAAATTGTGTCCTCTTAGTGCCTCAGAATGTGACTGTTTGGATGCAGGGTATTTAAAAAGCTATTTAAGTGAACATACGACTGTGAGGGTGGGCCCTAATTGAATCTGACTAGTATTCTTGAAAGAAAAAGAAATTTGAGTAAACAGAGGCTTCAGGGATGTGCATTCACAGAGAAAAGGTCATCCTCAAGCCAAGAACAGAGACCTTAGAAGAACCCAAATGTGTTGACACTCTGATCTTGGGCTTCTTGTGAGAAAATAAATTTCTGTTGTTTAAACAAGCCTAAATCAAGAAATGGTAAATAAATAGTACAAATATAAGTTTTCTGGGTTTACTCTGGAAATGGGGAGTATTATATTATACTTGAATGATTGGGGAATTTTCTAGGGAGGTGCTATTTGAGTTGGGTCTCAAAGTCAAGAGATTTCAATTTAGAATGAAGAGATGACAATCTGGGCAAAGAAAAAAATAAAGTAAAAAAAGCACTAAATACTCAATAAGTATTTCAATGTGTTAAAGTACAAAGGATGTTTGGGGAATTAGAATAAACCAGTTAGACTACAACAGAGGATTCCTGGAGAGAGTAGTAGAAAAGTAAGTCTAGGAAAATAATGTCAAGGCATACTACAGAGATTTTGGCTATCAGATACATTAATTTGCATTTTTTCTTCAAGGCAAAAAATGGGAAGCCATTGATGGTTTTTCGCCAGGGAAGTGATGTGATAAAAGTATATTTGGGAGAGATTTCTCTTTTGGCATCCCAAAAGAGTGTTAGAAGGAATTCAAGGTGAGAGACTGGAGGCAGGGGATGGTTATGCTGGCTGTGGTCTACCAAGGAGAAGATGGGATCTATGAGTTCCCCTCAAATCTCACTTAGAAATATGTGCCTAATTGTAACTTTCAGTATGACTTGCCTTAGGCCATGTGAACATTGTGTTAACCCTTTCTAAACATTCTAGATTCTCTTTTAAATGCTAAGTAAGTCCTTGTTCAGCTAACTTGTACATGAGACTTGACAAATCCTAATAATAATATACTTTCTTGAAATAAGATCTTTAAATTCTTCTGTTACTAATGTCCCCTGGTGCCCTTGCATAAAATGCATGCAATCTCCTCATTATTGCCTAAATGCCCTTGCCAATATAGAACTATTTATTTCATTGTGGGAATTTCCCTTCAAACACCTGTTCCTTTAAAAAAAAATACCTGCACATTCTCTCTAGTTCAAGGTTATTTCCCTCTCTCTCTCTCAAGCTCTGTAACAAGTATTCAGCCCACTGAATCGGTTTTCTCATAGAGTCCACTGAGGAATGTACTGATCTGCTTTCTCTTTCCAGATGTGGTTTAATTGTTTAACATAAAGACATATGCTGAGATTTAGGAAGAACTCCCTCCAGAACTCAGTATTATCATTATGTGCCAATTTAAAGCCATCAATGATCAACCAGAGATCTTTTCTGCCCTTCAATTAAAACACACTAGATGGGCAGGATGTGGTAAACCAGATGCAATAATTAAGAGAATAGTTTAACTGTTCATATTGCACATTGCTGTTTGCTACAGCATGACCATTAAACAAAAAGTAAAGCCAAGAAGGGTTGTATGGCCTCATAAAAATTCCATTTGGCTTGAAAATACAGTACCATTTTACATTAATGTTAAACACTCCAAGAGATAATTACACAGTCATGAGTCAACTGTGTCAAATAATTAAATACAGGAAATGGATCAACAAAAAAAGTCCCCCCACCCTTGACTTCAACCCTTTCCAAACAAATTTTTTTTTTTTTTAAATTCACAACCTGTGTAAAAGAGTTGTCCTTGGAAGCCTGATCCCGTGGGAACTGCAGGTGGCAGTGGGGAAGAGATATTAGTAGTATGTTCTTCAATCACAGGAAACCATTTCCCCTGGCAGCTCCAAGATTTTACATGATCAATTATCCAGTAAGAATAATTATTTGGCAAATCCACTAAGTGATATCAAAGGGTATGTAGAATTTAAGTTATATGGTGAGATGAATAATTACTTTCTATTTAGGTGATTATGGTAAGGTATTCTGCACAAATCTAATGGAAGACTTTTTGATTATTTCAGCATATAAAGTATAAATTCTCTAGCTAATTATTTCTGCTGAATATAATCATATTGCCAAATGTTCCATTTTTGAGCATTTATCTTGAAAATATTCATTACTTCAGTTTAAAAATGTCCTTTCTTCCCTCTTTTCCCCTCCATTTCTTACTCTGCAGATTAAAGACATTTTTCTGCTCTCCAGTTTGCTAATGACAAACTATTCTGTTTTGGAGTGAATGTGTGGAAGTTTAAACACCTTTGTGATATTCCTCTTATGAGGGACAGAGGTAGCTCTTTGATAGCAGGTAGTTAAGTCCATTAAAAATATCTTTTCTTTGGGGTTTTTAAAGGTCCCTGAAATGAGAGTAGCTCAGAATTCCCTTGTCTCCAATTAAGTTGTTGAGGGAAAAGGTAACCAGGGTTCTCCTAAGAATCTGATGTTCAGGGCAAGAACTAGCTGTTAACTTAATGAACCAATCAAAAGAATTTATAAAAGGGTGGCAGGCATGGGGGAACCAGAAAAGCAACTGAAAAGGGAATTAATCATTCATGTGGAAATCAAGAAAGTGAATTAAATCAAATCTACTGAACTTCTAAGAAGTAATAATTTCATTTGAATTAAATCTGACCTTAGTTTTTGAGGATTTTTATAATAAAGAATTATGTACTCAGCTCCTGTTGGCTTTAGATCAGGGAGTTAAATCCCAAACCTTAAGGGTTAGAAAAGTCCTTTTCACTCCAATTACGTGTGATTCATACCTTGATATTCGCACTGTCTGTAGACTTTCACTGTTGTCCTTTATAGGAGGAACATTTTAATCTAGATCAGCAACTCAGCCATGTTAATGAGTCACTTGGAGGAGATCCCAGAATTGTGCAGGATGAAGAGACACTCCTTTCAGAAGCCTTCCAAGTTAGGGTAATAGCATGATCCAGTGATGAGAACAGTCACATTCTTTAATACAAATCCATAGGAGCCAACTGGATTATATACACAGAGTGAATGCTAATGCATTGTGATAATTTCTGGCAAAGATTATCAATTTATAGAATGATGCCACAGCTGGGGTCAGTTGCTATTGAGTATTATTATGAAAATTTCATCTTGTTGGAGAATGAAATAAAAAATGACAGGTGGTTTACTTCTACTCTTCAGTAATAGATGTTACTCTTTGTAATAATAGTAATAACAGTTACTCTTTGTAGCAGATGTACGGTTGCCCAGCCATCCATTCAGACCATTCGGCTAGTCCATATAGTCAGAATGGGCACTCAGCCCCATGTCTCCAGAGGTGGGCATGTGACCCAAATCAAGTCAATTAGAAAACCCTCACTAGAATTTCTTTGAGCAAAAAAAAAAAAAAAAAAAAAAATCCTCACTATTTCAATAAACTTAAGCTGTGAAAATGCTGTGGAGTCTTGGAGACCTCTGGTCTATAACCATTTGGTGGAGTCAAGCAAAATGAAGCAAGCAGGGTCCTCTCTGGTGGCACAATGGGTTAAATGCAGCACTATGAACCTATCCAGAGCCACTGCAGTGTCAGCTTGATACCCCACCAAGGAGATGCCCACATGGCGCAGCAGACCTCTCCTGCCTCGCCCACTGCTCCCCTCAGCAGTGTACTTCAGTAGATCTGCCTGTTCTGCTCTACACTCTGTCTCTGGTGAATCATCTCACCACCCACACCTCTGGCCTACACCCCAGCTTGTATGCATAAATAAATAAATCTTTACCAAAAAAAATGAAGCAAGCAGAAGGAGAGGAGTAAGAAAACAGGACCCCAATGACTGTGAGCAGTCATATTTGAATCCAAGTCTATCTTTTCAACTTTCTAGATATTTGCGTCAGTTATTTTCATTTGGTGGCTAGGTTTTTGTATTATGCATCCATAATATTATGATTTATAAATATATGCATGTCATTTAGATGACCCAAATTTATATTTCTTTTTTTATAAAAAAATTATTTATGCATACAAAAGCTGGGGTGTAGGCCAGAAGTGTGGGGGGGCAAGAGGATTCACCAGAGACAAAATGGGGAGCAGAACAGGTGCACTGACTGAAATACACTGCTGAAGGGAGCAGCAGGCAAGACAGGGGAGGTCTGCTGTGGCATGTGGGAAGCTCTCTGGCTGGGGATCGAACTTGTGCTGCAGATGGCTTCATAGTGGTGAGACTTAGCCCCTTGTGCCACCAGGGAGGCCCTATATTTCTTAAATGTATTTGGTGTTCACCCACCATTCCTGGTTCACAGATCCCAAAGTCTTGGAATTTCCAAAGAGTTGAGAAAGGTGTCTGTTGTTATGTTAATGAGGGGACTTTCAGAAAGTCCATGCACTAGGGAGCTGGTTGCCAGGGTAACCAATTTACATAGATGGTTGGGACTTTGAATTCTACTCCCATTACCCATAGAGGGGGGGGGGAATAGGGGGATGGAATTAGAGTTCAATGTAAATAGTCAATAATTAATCATGCCCATTTAAAGAAGCCTCCATAAAAGTCCTAAAGGAGGTACTTGGAGATCTGGGTTGTTGAACATGTGAATATTTTGGGGAGAAAGGAATGCCTGGAGAGGCATGGAAGTTCTGAGTCTTTACTCCTTATCTTTCTCTATGTATCTTCTGTACTGGAGTTATATCCTTTGTAATTAACTGTTGATTAGTGAGTAAATGTGTTTCCTGAGTACTGTGTGGAGATCTAGCAAATTAATTGAACCTGACGAAGGTGTCCTGGGAACATCTGTTCTGGGCTTGCAAGGGGTACATGAAGTCCGAAGCATGGGTCTTGGGGACCTCTGGTGTACAACTTGGTCAGAAATCTGCCTGGGGCTTATGGCCAGACTAGTGTCTGAAGTAAAAGATGGTCTTTGGAGGCTGAACCCTTAACCAGTAGAAAGTGATGTTATCTTTGGGTAGGTGGTATAATAATTGAGTTGAGTTCTCAGAAACCTTGCTGGTTTCTTGTTGGTGTGGGGAGACCTATTCATACCTGCCTTGCAATTGAGCTGCAGTGCACCACCAATGTAGTTTCAAACCAGGAGCATTAATAACAAATGTTCGATACAGAATTACCTGTTTCTGGTTTCCAAGGATAAAAATGACTTGAGAATGTTTCCAAGGTTTCCAGTAAGTATGAAATGCTGGTAGGTGGACAGATAAAGATTGTAGATCTTTTAAGATTATGTATCTCCTATAGCTTCCTGGACATCTGCCCAGAGATTTTGGTTTAAATATATCTGGAATAGGGCCAATTGAGGAATTTCATTTCTGATGAGTTCCCCAGCTCTAGATAAGGTACTGATAAGGTAGGCAGATAAACAAAACAAAACAAAAACACATCATGCTATTATATTTACTGTCAGAAAGATACATTATGATCAATTCACGATATAGACAAGGTGATGGTGATTAATGCTACAGTAGATGATTTTCCTGAATTATCTGTCCAGTGAATTATCCAGTGAATTATCTGTCCAGTGAATTATATTTCACTGGAATGATAGTATAAAGAGTTGGAAAGGGTCTTAGGATCTTATAGCCCTAAGTTCTATGTGGTACATTAATTTACCCTACATCCCTATTAAGATATTATTAAGCTTTTTCCTGAACTTCTCTACCAATGTTTATTTTCTCCAAAGATATCTCATTCCATTTTGAGAAGATTCTATCAGCTAGAAAGTCTTCCCTTATAAAGAACAGAATTTTATTGCTGCTTAAATTTAATCTATTATCTTAACCTAAATATTTACAGAATTGTTAGAATGCAGACTGAGGGGCACTGTGTGACTGACAAACCTGAACTTTCTGAAGAGGTTCTATCATCCGTCACATAAAGGCAAATCACACTCTTAATGTGAAAGGACTTTAATAGACTAGTGTTCATAGAGAAGAGAAGAAAGGATGATAGTTACCCAATAAAACACCCAAAGGTACCCACCCCTCCTGGGTATATGCCCAGTCAAACAGGGTCGACCCAAAGTGGGGCCACTGAAGCCCAAAATCTTGCCACAAGTCTATAGCACCTTCTGGCAGGGAACCAAAGGAAAGGAATAGAAGGGGCCAGACAGGTCTGGGATGAAAGAAGCAAAATCAGAGTACAAATCAAGGTAACGTCTGCCATTGCCAGTCTCTCCATAGGTCTTCTATCACATCTCTTCCAAGTGTCTCAACATGTCTTGACTCCACCTGTCTCCTTCCCTGTCCCCCAAGTCCAAAGCTGAGAAGCAAAAGCAACTTCATCATGGGTCTCTGCTCCAAGTAGCTCCTCTAAGTCTTCTCTTGCTTCCCTGCTTAGATCCTCCCTTCATCAGGTGGGCCAGGGAAACTGGGATCTCCTCGTTTTATGGAGATTACTCTGTAACAACTCCTCTCTATAACAAAATGAGTCAACTCTTTGTTCCATTGGGAATTTGAGATTATCTAGCTAACTTGATAGTCTTCTTGCCTTTTGTTAGTTCTTTTAACCATGCCACTTATGCTATAACTTACCCAAATGTTTCTATCCTGGTTGCTATTTTCTGACTGTGCTTCAGTTTATTAATCCTTCTTAAAAAATAGGCTTACAAACAAATACTACCCTTGAGATGCAATCTGAAAGCAGAAAAAGAAATACCAATAGCTTCCCAGGCTGTGGACATTAGTTTTCAATTTATACAATTTAAGATAACTTATTAGCTTGTTTTGGCAACCTCATGGCAGAGTTAATTTGTTTTGAATTTGTACTTAGCTACTGCTAATTGCTGAGGCACTGTTGAATTCTTCATTTTGGTTGTCCTTTTAAGAAATTTTTGATGTAATTAGGTCTATTAGACTTGTCAGTGACTTCCTAGTCTTCACACTATAATATATTACCAGAAATCATCTGAAGTCTTATGAGTCATTGAACATGGAAAGAATGACCATATAATTTATCATCTAAATTGCAACTCTTTTGAGAGCTAAAAGGGGTTGTTATTAATAAGTATTAGTAATTAAGAGTGTTAAATAATAATTATATTGAGGGATATAACGTCAAACTGGGAATATAGTTCCTTTAACTATGGAAGGATTAGAACACTATTTACCACATTTCAATCTAAAGAGGAAGGAAATTGAACTCATCAGCGTGAAAACTTTTGTTAACTACAGAGTTAAAAATCGCAACAGTTTGACTTTATTTACTTGATTTAGTAGAATTGCTTTAGCATTTTTTTCTATTTTACCGCTCTACTATGGGTGGACTTGAAGGATTCTTTCTTGACCCAATTTCCAATTTGGCTAACCTCCTTTCCTGCAGAGAGACATAGGTTCCAAGTCAGCATCTCCAGTTTCCAGCAAGCTTTTCCAGACACTCCTTTTCTCTCCACCCTTCAGTTATATCCTGGGGTGTTGTTTCCTCTCTTGTGAAAGAGTTGGCCAGCTGAGGTCACTCTGCTAGCATTGAATTAGCAATCACGAGCTGAAAGTTGTGCGCCTGGTCTCCACCCATGGTCTCCAAACTAAAGATCTGAAGAATTCCAAATGCTTCTAAAATTCCCTTTGGGTGTAACAAGGAAGAGCCTGCGGGCTGAAAGCCAATTTGTCCTCACCTCAACTCAATGTTCTTAATCCACTTGGGAAAGGTCAGTTTAAAGTAAGACATACAAAAAAACACAATCCTCCCCTTCCTCCAAATAAACTTTAAGTTTCAGATTAGAAAAATCTTTTGTGCTTTTTTTGTACTTTACCCTTCCTCTCTGGACACTGCATATGAGCTGTTTCCTGCCTTGTAGTCAAAGCCAGACTCCAGGCTTTCATGAAATTTCAGAGGTTAAAAAGCAACATGCTTTAGGGTGGAGCTGACAGAGGGAAGGAAATGGAGAGTAGGGATGACTTTGAAGTCAGAGATCTCTGTCTTCCTCATTCTGCTTAGTGTTAAGCAGCACTTCCTAATTGTAAATATCTTCTGAAAACTTGTTTATAAGAAGTAAAGCAAGATTTGCAGGTCATTTTCAAATTAAAATTTATTAAAATGTTACATAAAAATGTAATTTATTCCACACCATGGAAGGGAATATCCTGTTTCTGTTTCTCTTAGCTGGCACTCTAAAGACATTAAGGGAAGCACATGATCTCCATAATCTCCTCAAATCCTATTTCTGAGGCTATGGAGATACACACCACAAAAGACTTAAATTTGAACACTAATGCTTTTACTCTATGAAGCATAGACTTCCTATTGAATAATCTAAGTAACAGGAGGATGAACTCAAATTATTTATTTGTTGTTTGATTTAAGTGCACCAAATGCTTAAGGGCTCCTAATCTCATACACAAAGTACAAAAGCTACAGTACAACTCAAGCCAAAAGTCTGTCCACTCTGCATGAAGCCAGGCCTGAGAGATCTAATCTTATCTGCATTTCCCAAAAAGTGAACACACTGGAACTAAATCTGAGTTTCCGGAAGACTTAAAAAAAAAATCACAAGGAAGGGAGATGCAACAATCATAGCAACACACTGAATGAGGTGACACTGTCTTTCTGGCTCAATCGCAGGTCACATTTCCTTGAATTCCCAATTGGCAGGAAGCTTTCTGCTATGTCAGCTACGTCATCTACATTTGTTTCCCTGGATACAAGCACGGCAAAATGCCCCTATCCCCAAACCAGGGTGATGCCTTATTACATCATTGGCAAAGTTGCCCCTGTGAGATGTATTTTATAAAAGAAAGTAAAAGAGATTTTTAGGTTTTGAACATAGACTCTTTTTGGTGATCAGAGAGCAGATAAGGAGGACTATCCTATGACTTAGTTGAGAAAACAACTCTGAGTAGGTTGCATAAAGCCTCAAGTTCAAAACATTAAGAGGACAGAGTACACATAGATGTGCTCATGATGACCATACCCCATATTCACCACCTCCCAGCCTCCCCACACACATAAAGGGAACCTGCATAGATTTGAAAACGACTGACTGCTTTTGGATAGATTCTATTAAACCCTTTATGACTCAACTAGATTAAAATCCACATATAGAAAAAAACATTAATAGATGTCCTATATAGTTATTGCTATTTACTATATTAAAATTAAAATATAGAAATATTGACATAATTAATTTATTAAAAATAACAAGTTATTACATATTAATGTACATAACATGATTTAATGAAAAATAACTATCTCTAGAGGAAAACAATAGTGAACACATTTTTGCATATCCCTTTAATGTTTGACTTAGAAAAAAAATTCATATTTGCCTTTCCATTAAATCTATTGTGATGTGTTTTGGTTAAGTATAAGAAGAAAATCAAATTTCATACAGATATGCATTTTAATAGGCTTTTCTGAAAATCATGAGTATATCATGTAGCATTTCCTTAGTGACTGGGAATGAAAAATGAAAATAATATATTTGTATCTTTATGAAAATAATTTTGGCTTAATGCACACCTTGAAAAGGTCTTTGGACACTCAGGAGTTGCTAGACCACTTTCAGAACCACTGAACATATTTTATGTCCAATAATATCTAAACCTTGTTTTATATAAAATATTGTTGGAACACAAAAAATGAAATAACAGTGGCAGGGAATTTGCCAAAGCTGAAATAGCTATTCTTCCACAAGAACAGTAGATATGCTACTAAGTAAAGTCTTACAGCAGTTACCAAATGTGAGATTTTCTTTCTGGGAATCCCCCCAACTGTTAACCAAAGGTGCCAAAAGTTAGGCCATTCTCTTTCTTTTCAGCTTTATTGGGATACAACTGATAAATAGAAATTATGTATATTTACAATATGCCAATGGGCATGTATATCTATGCATTGTGGATCAACCACCACATTGAATGCAGTTAACATATCCATTACTTCACTTATCTATTGTGTGTTCAGTGAGAATACTTAAGGTGTATCTTAGCAAATTTCAAGTATTCAATATAGTTACTACAGGGAATAGCTGTTCTTAAGAGTATTTCCAATGACTGGTACTTTTTTATGATTAGTGAGGGTTTTAAAAATTGTTATTTGTCCCTTTCTTTCAGTTATGAATTACTTTGGTGTGATAGATGGATGTGTGCTAAAATGCATTAATTTTAATGTGTTTCTTTATTTTTCATGTCACAAAACTAGAGATGGAAGGGACCTCATGAGTTATGCAGTCCATCACCCTGGCATAATATCATGGTTCTTTCCAAAAAGGCTTTGTCTGGCTCAGATTTAAATGAGAAAAGCAATTATACTCCCATTAGTTCCCTTGGGAGACTATTCCATTTACTGATAGATTTCTATTTTGAAATGTTGCCCAACATCAAGCCATGTTGGTGGACTACTATTAATCCTTCACTGGATGAGCCCCATGTGGGCGTCCCCCAGGAGGAACTTTACCCACTTTACTTGTCTGGTAAATGTTCTTCTTCAAGCATGTAAGCAATCTGGTCTATGAACTGTGCAGCCCAACTGGTTACTGAACACATTCTGCACACTGACTGGTAAATTCTCTTCCATTGAATCATCTAAAGAATTTATAAATGTAATCATTACATTTACATATATAAATACATGGTACAGAATTTATTATGTAATTGTTGTAAGATTTCTGCAAGGGACATTCATTCAAAGGGCATTAAGGATTATCACCTATCAAAATATAGTTGGAAAATGACCTTATATGGTAAGAAAAAGTTTATCCACCAAAAAGAATGACATGTTACTGAATTTTTCAGCGTATTACTCAAACAATAGCCACAGTGAATTTTTTTGGAGTCTCCCTAAGAAAATGACTATCATCTGAATACCTGACTAAATCTCTCAGGTATTTGTAATAACAATGAAATAATTTCATAGACTTTTAAAAGATATAGAACACACTTTTATTTTTATTTCAAAAAGTCAAGATGTAAATCTCCAGGGGCATGCTTTTAGAAAGATACTTTTTTTTATGCCTTGAGGATATTCATAAGATTATTTAAACATTAATATCTGAAAAGATAGTTTGAGTTCCCAGTTTCTTCATGCTTAGCTAATTGGTTGATGATTTGGGAGACTGTATACCACCCCCTTTCCCTTGCATTTAAAATTTTATTTCCATTTACTGTTATAAATCTATAGGTTATATTGTCTTCACTTTAAAAGCAATTTCAACAAATCTCTTGATGTAGTCCGGTAAACACTTTCATGTAAAATGATCTCTAAGTTATTTTTTAAGAGGCAGATTTTTCCCCTACATGGCATAACTTCATGATTTGTTCAAGTTAAGAAGAGGAAAAGGCAGCAAACCAGAAATGGAATTATGCTTATTTTATTATTCCAGTGCATTGCACTTAGAATGTGGTTGTTTTTTATTAACATAGAAGACTTTTTTTTTTTTCTGTTTTCCTCCCATGGTTTCAGTTGGTTTGTTGTTGTTGTTTTGTCCTTAAAAGAAGTCCTTTGGATGAGTCAGTGAAACAATAATGAAAACAAGAGGTTGGAGGCCCCCTCCATTCTCCCAGACAACAGGAGGTAAGACAAGTGCTCCATATGATGTTTTGGAAAGAAATTCAACTCTTAATATCTCTTTTAAATGCACAAAAATAAAAATAAAAACAAAGTCAAAGGTCCTTTGATAATTGCTAAAAGGGATCTTTTTTAAATTCATTATAGAAAGACAAATAACCCATTATTCTCTTAGAAATAATGTTTTATTATCTTTTAGGATTTGTCTCACAAAAATTTATGGCAAAGCCAATGCCAAGAGCCATTAACTCCATTATATACCCACAAACATGTTCTTTACCAGGAAATGAATTAGCAGAAACAGAAAGAAAATTCCTTAACTCTTTGAAGAATATTCATATTCTCTTTGCTATTTCAGTTCATGTTCAATTCTTTAGCTATATCAATTTTTAGCTATATAAATTCATTTACAAAGGAGAAATAAAGAAAACAAAGGAGCTGTCACCTTAAATGGTGTGTTTATGTGTGTGCCTGTATCTTAACTGTTATTAGTTTTTAAACATAAAAAGCAAAGTAATTTCTCTATGCACAGCAAAATGGGTAGTCTCCACTGATTGTTCAACATAAAAAAAATTACTAATCATTTTAGAGTAATGATTTATGGTTGATCTTAAGACTCTTTGCTGGAGAAGTTAGGCATACTCCTTACCTGAGATGTCTCACCAATTTACACACCATTATGGGAAGTTACTATGCCAATTGTGACACTTTAGATAGCAGTCATTTTCTTAAGAACCCCAAGAATACCAAAGGAACCTGAAAAACTCTTCCATAGATCTAAAAGTAACTGTATACCACATATTTAGCATCACATTAACATTATGGATTGCAATTTTCTCTTTTTGCCCAATTATGTATGACATTCATATCATTCTTTTCTTCAGTCTTCTTGAATACGCAGATGGTTGCAAAGAAATAAGAATCAGAACCAAGTGAAAGTGATGGTGATTTAAAGATGATCAATACAGTTTAAAGTATAGTTTTCAATACTGTGATGAGGGGACAGATTGAAGGTTAGAGAATGAGTTAAAGTTGAAGTTGAAATATAGTAATATGACTTAGAGACCTTTTTTCAATGAAAGTAAGAATATTATGAAACAGAATATGACAAGTTCAAGAAAATCTTTTTCTTCCCACTAAATGAAAGAGATTTGATATGTTTTCTTTCAATCAAAGAGGGAAAAGTAAAAATAGTAGTGAAGAAAAAGATTTGGATGTTCCCATGGCTAACGATGGTGGTAGTGATGTACATATTCTGAGACAATCTGAGTAAATCTATTTTTTAAAATTTTTTATTGGTATTTATATCTTTTACATTTTGTATTGCCCTTGGGTAACCCACCACCAATTCGCCCGTGACCCATCACGTGGTCCCTTGTGCTCTTTTCTTCCCTATTTTGAGCCTTTATCTTCTCCCTCCCTCTCTGGGTGTCTCTCAATTTGAGTAAATCTAATTCCTGAAGGAAGTGCAATGAAGTGGGCACAAATGTCCCGTACACTGGAATGTTCATCTGTGAGCCTGGGAACATCAGAAGTGTAGTAGGCATTCTATGGGAACAGATAAGTCCTGCAAGCTCTTATCCACAAGCTATTTGTCTCCTGTTTAATACAAATCTCTATAATTTTCAAAATAGTATACTGGTTATACTGTAGCCAGACTACTGTGCTTAGTTTATGGATACTAACTATCACTAACTACTAAGTTAAAGTCTCGTGCCTTAGGAGAACATTAGTAGCGATTTTCATAGGTTGCTGTGATGATGGTTAAATGCATTAATATAGGTAAAATACTTAGAAAAAATTTTGGCACATAAGTGCTTAGAAAGTGCTGAATGTTTTTATGCTATTATTGTAATTTTACACACTCTGTTTGCTTCATTGGTATCTTTCTAGCAATCATGTTATTAAGGTGTATTCAAATAATTTGCAAACAACCTTTGGCCTTTATGTTCCTAAAAATGTGGCTTTTAGAAAAACTCTGATAGTCAATTCTACCATTCTAAAGTATTAGATTATTATGTGAGGTTCATAATAGACTAAATAATTCATAAACTTCAACAATTGGCACATGAATTCTTGTTTCACCATGATATATGTATTTCTATTCTTAAAAGATCTCCTTACCCTTTATTTCCCTTCATCTATCACCTTATTTCTTTCTTTCCTTTATAGGAACTCCTTAAAAAAGTTATCTATACTCATTGTTTATACATCCTCTCTTCAGTCTTTGGAGTTTAATCCAACTAGACTTTGACCTCTGCTGTCTACTGATACTGCTCTTTTCAAGGTCACCCAAGACCTTTCCTAGCTTTATCACTGGTGAATCTTACCTCCACTTTACTTAACCTACTGACAGCATGAGCACTAGCAGCAGTTTACTCTCTCCTTCTGAGTCAACTTCCTTCTTTCTACTTCCATTTATTCACAAGCTTAAGGTTTTCAATCTCTTAGCCTAACTTCTACTCATCTTTGCTAAGTCCTCCTTATCATGCTGATATATAAAGGCCCTAGGGTCAGGCCCCAGAATTCTTCTCTAGTTGCACTCATTTCATTGAAACTCATCTGGTCTCATGACTTTCTGTAATGTTTCATTGCCTATCATTCACAATTTATATTCTTGCCCCAGATGTTTCCCTTGAATTTTAGCTTTCTTGCTCCACTTGCCAGATCAAAAGTTTTTCTTTTAATTGTCTAGAATAGCAATCTCAATGAATATACTTCAAACAACACTCCTGATCTAACTTGCAAAAGTAGTTCTTTGACTGTGTTTCCTATTAAGTCAATTGCAGTTCCCATTTCTGGGTTCTCAGGCCCCAAACTTTACATTTATCCTCATCTCATTCCCCTTCCCTCCCCCCACCCCATATCAGTATCTAATTCCTCAACAAATTCTCTTGATTCTACTCAAAATTTGTTAGAGTTAGACCTTTTCTTATCACTGCTACCACTACTACCCTGGCCCAACCACCATCCCCAGTATAATGTTTAGATTATTGCAATGCCCCCTAGCTACTGTCCTGATTAAGCCTATTCTCTATCAGCAGTAGAACTGCTCCTTTACTCTCTGGTATCCTAATTTTCTCTAAGCAAAACTCAAAGTCCTCATCAGATTTCTAGTCCAGACTCAAAATATTGAATGGCACTTAACACACAGCAAAAATAGAAGCTCCAATCACCTTTCTCTTTCTCGGAGAAAGAGAACCAGTAACCTAATTCTTTACTCCTGTTCTTGTGCCATATCACTTCACTTAAGAGACACCTAAGAGATACTTGATGGCTGTTGAAAACTCCTTTGCTACACCTCAGCCTTTGGTGCTGATGATGGGATGAGGGTGAATGGGAAAAGTAAACAAGAGAGGCCAAGGTAACTTTAGGTAAAAAGATAATATAAATAAAGATTAATGAGAAAACATCTTTTGCCTGTGCTCTCAAGCTAATTTCTCCCTAAAGGCCACTTTGGTTAACCTTCTTTCATGTTCCCTTACATAGTCTTGGTGTTGGGGGAAAAGGATGTCCTGAACAAACTCCACAAATAGGTTTTATGGACCCCACCCCCACCTCAAATCAAAGAGATCCAAGAAAGCAAAAACTACAAATCCTGTAATGTCTTCACCACTGAAGGGAGGATTGCTGGGAACTGAGGGTGGAGATAAGCAGCCAGGTTTTGGATATAACCAGACATGTATCCCTTGGGGGAATCTCTTGGTTTTTCTGCCAGCTTTCAGCATGTTATTGGGGTTCTGGCTCAATGGAACAGGTAGGATGCATTCACCAATTTCTCTCTTTCTCTCCCTGAGTTATTCAATTTTTAATTTCCAATTTCCCCTTCTTTTGTAAATAAACCCTTTATTAACCTTTTTATGTGTGCCCGAGTTGAGTCTTATTGTAAGTGCCTTTTAAGCATGGGTGAGGACCCACAGTCAGGACAACCCATTTCACGTCAGGGTTGCCCTGTAACATTGGCAGTTAACAAACTGACCCCTCAAAAGATCATCTGTTAAGTGCAATTATTATTTTGGGGGGGATAATAAAATAGGATTACATTTACATCAACAAGTTTGATTTATAAATGTCTTTTCAGTTAGGAATTTTCTAGCCCTTATCTGTAGTGAGAGAAAAGAAGAGGCAGATGGTGGAAAACACACAATCTGAAGGGTTGTTGAGGGCACAAAAGCACGAACAGAAAAAGACGATTTGTTACCATTCTGTGAGTGCTGGAAAATGATTATGATTGTTTTCTGTAAATATAGGGGACCCTCTATCCTATTTATCTCCTTAAAATAATTTTGCACAAATCATTTCCTCCTTTAATCTGGCATTCTCTTTGCTTACTTTAGGAGTAAGTCAACAGAACTTAAAAAAATATATATTGCTGAGCTATTGTGTCTGAAAATTTGTATAATGTTTTGGTGGTAACTTTTGTCCAAGGATTTCAAATGACAAAAGGGACAAGAAAAACTCATCTTCGCTGGGCACACACTCTATGTTAATCATAAGACTAGAAGAATTGAAAACAGGATCTTTTTCTGGGCGAACTCAGCGGATGTTCATACTTGCTAGCAGTCCTTTTAAGCTTTTCCTAGTTATCCCTCTTCCATTCTCACCAGTGACTTTGAAACTTTTCTACTATGCTCAGATTTCTGACCTTGTTATCTCCTACTCTTGGGAAGCGACTGCCTTCACAACACAAGAAAACATAAATCACAAATGGAAATTGTCTCAGTTTTTTTTCCCACCAAATTAACTTGAACAAATTCAACTCACCTTTTCTTTTTTCAATTCTTTTACAATAAGAATACTTTCCAAAATCCATAGATTCCAAAACATCAACCTTAAAACATGCTTAAGGGATCACCCACCTTTAGACAACATATGAACAAGTAATAACCAAGCCCTCCTATGCTTCATCTGTGCCTCTTTACTCTCCATTGCAGCTAAGCAATGGTCTACATGGTCTCTAATTCTTCACCTCCCTTCCTGTGGCCACAATCCTACCTTCTCCAAAGTCTTCCTCCTTTGACCTCCTAATTGTTACATCCCATGGACTTGTCCCTGTCTTTTCTCTCATGGCTTCTCAGCATCATTTGACCTCTCTCTTCTTGAAGTGTTCTCTTGATTTTCCAGTGGACATCATTTCTCATTTTCTCTCATGCAACTAGTTTTCTCTGACCAATTTAATGCTATATTAATCTCTTGGTTTTATGGCCTAACTTCTCTTTTCATTGTATGTCTTCCTGGTAGTTTCACTTCAACTGAATTTATATATATGTTTTCTTTCCCCTTTTGTTCCTATAAAAATTTAAGTTCAGGGATCCGGAAATTTCTATACATTTGTGAATGTTTCTGGATGCCTTCTTTGTCATAGGTAGAATTAACATTCTTTTCTAATTATGAGAACAAAAGAGTGAATGAGAAAGTTAGAAAATGGGTACAGGTAGTTAGTTAGGAACAGAGTGCCCCAAGCCCCAAGCCCAAGTGTCCCAAGTCCATTTATCAATCTAAATGAGAATCTGTTTCGGCCAGCGTGCCCCCAACCCAATTAAAAATGGAAGGAACACAACACCAATACAGTGCTAAAGCGATGGACCAAAGTTCGTTTCAGGAAAGCAAGCCTCAGTAACGTGGAAGACCCCCATGGGCCTCAATGAATCAAGAGGAGACAGAACACTGAGGCCAACCCCCCCGACTCCTTGCCCATTATACCTTGGAAACATCTGCTTCTTGCCCCCTCAGTGACAAATCATTTTGGACACCTTTCTTCTCAGAGAGCTTTACTGTCTTATTATCTGCACCCCCAATCCCCCAACCCCCGCCCCCGGCATTTCTCTGGTCTCCATGTTGAATTCTTTCCTCTCTGAGAGAAAAACTGAGAACGCCTTGGGTCCTCAGACCCCCAGGTCTGATTAATCAGCACTTTCCTGGATCAGTTTTGGTTTGGACGACACTCTTCAGTTCCTCTAAATCACTTTTCTTTAGGTCTTCTTTCACCTTCTTGAGTCACATTTCCTCTTCCATTGAGGCAGGATTTAGCATCAGTGCTTTGGCTGGTTACCTCCTCATGTCTTCTCTGTAGACTGCAGCAAGAGGTAGGTTTCCAACTACAGATCTTCCAGAGAACATGGCAGACAACTTGTCTTGATGGATTTTCAGAAGCATATACTGAGGTTTTCTTTGAGGAGGATACACTCAGATGTTTATCAACGTAGACATGAGACCTAGTATGGTCAGAGAAAATGGGATGGGATGTGGGACCAGTGGAACTGTAGTTGGAAAGAAGTTATAGCTTAACCTGGAGTCACAGAGAGATAAATTGGGTCTAAATCTTGAAAGATGAACACATTTCTTGATAGGATCTTGCATGCTGCCAACAGCATTGTAGAATCAATACTAAACCAACAAGGTTTATTAGTGGCCCTTAATATATCCACCTCATGTGAAGATCTTCCAAGGGTTCCAATCAGAATAGAACTCATTCATGATATTGAGTTTCCTGAATCAACAGGAGACACAATACTGAGACACCCAAAGGGTGTCAAAAGGGGCACCTTGATATGGATCAAAAACCTGTTGAAGTAGAAATAAGTAGCCCTTTCAGCACATCAGTGAACATAGAAGCGAGGTCTTCTGTCCACATTTACATTTTTCACACATTACCATATGCCTTTCACACGTTGTACAACTCTTATTCAGAATCTTGGCCACCACTCAAATTCTCCCACACCTTTCTTAAACTACATAACTATATGTTTTATATTTTTATGTACAGTTATGTATTTAGGCAAGTCAATACCCCCCTTTCAAAGAGATGCATTTACCTGGGGGAGGTCTACCTCCCATTCATTGTGCAATGAAAGCTAAGGTGGGTTATGTTTTCATGTCTTGGGAAGAATAAACTTCTTAAATGTTTTACAAGGCTTTTATTTTGGCACTGGGACAGGACCACCTTGTGTTTTCCAAGTCTCTAAAATATGAATTTGTTGATTCATTTTGGTTTCTGAAGGCACTTATTTTTAACAGCAACACAGGGTAATGTCAACACTGTGATGTACTGCAATGCCACAGCAGATTCAAGGTAATGAGCATGTTTGAAATGGAGGCTACTAGTAAGAAGGAGATCCTTAAATTGGGGAGAAAAGTGTCTAGTTCAGAGCCAAAAGCCATTGTCTAAGTAGGAACCGACACCATCTATTGTTACAAAAAAAAAATGTTCAAAGTGGTAATATGTGAAAGAAGTTGCTGAGTTTTTAAAAGATGAAGTTTAAAGTGACTACTTGTGTAGTAAGTGAACCTTAGATGAAAAGGCCCACGGGGGTGGAGAGAAAGGCAAGTTTTTCCACATGGCTGTACATATTTTTAATAAATAAACTCAGATCATTTATTCTTCCTGTGTCCCAATGGCCACCTCACTGCCACCTTGCAGTTCAATTTACAGAGACTCTGTGACATGTTATTTTTATCTTCGTAGTACAAACATAGAGTAGCACAAGGCAGCGACAGAAATGCAAAATCACTGCTTTTCTAACCCAGATACTCGAAGTTAAAAGGTGTCTGGGGCTTGCTTTGATTAGAAACATACTATCCTTTTTGGCCAGCTGCAGGAGGCATGACGGCATCAGAGCCAGGAGAAGCTGTGGGTTTTCTGACTTCTTAGATGTCCCTTACACTGGAACCAAATAATTCCTCCCCTTGCCAGCCACCTCTTCCCTTAATGTCACATTTGTCTGCACACAGAGAGTAGATTGACATTTGAAGGCAAGTTAACCCTTTCATTTGTTGTCTGTACTAAGACTAAACAGGCTCCAGGGCTTGCTTTATTTTGAAATTGATTTTCTCTTGAAACTGATAAATTGAAATTGATTTATAAGACATCAAAATAGGCATTTACATTTGGTCAAACAGATCAATAGATTAGGGGGATTAAAAATCAGAAAAGGGAAAAAAAGAACTGAATTTGCCATTCTTTCCATTATTTTCAATAACCCAAAGTGTCAACTCTCAGCCTTGGCAATCCTATGTTAAGAAGTACACCGAGTCTTCAGCTTGGATCTGACATCTGCCGCCCTAAGGAGAAAAGGCCCGCATGACATTCTTACATTTCAGCAAAATACAGTTCCAGGGAAAGTCACAGCCCACACCATTCACGTCCATCTTACACGGAAGTAGAAATAGCCTTTTACTGCACAACATCACCACAGCCCCGACCAAATTAACTCTGCAAACCACACTGTCTGTGGCTATGAATCCCTCTTCTTATAGAAAGCTTGAAGTACCCAGGGAAAATGAGGAGGAACTAGTTTATTTTACTTACTGCAAAGATTGAAACATACTTTTTTCAGCATCATAAGTATGTGTAGCCTTACTCCTGACTACATGAACATTCAATTCCTTTATAATTACACTTTTTGTGCAATCATGCTGGGCCTTAGCTCAAAATATTTGGATTTACATATGATGTACAAAGGGGAGATTTCCATACAGAAATATTCCAATTACATGCAGTGCCTGTCTCAAATAGGTGGCATGTAAGGAGGTGGGAAGTAGCTGTGGCTTCTTTTCTCGAGATTTATTTTACCTGTTGGTCTATTTCATCATCAAATTTCTGTGTGTCCATACCATTAGGGCAAAAAAAAATTTTATTTCAAAGTGTGTATGTCACCTGGTGAAAGGGCACCGTCTAGCCAATAAATTTTAGATCAAAACTCCATGTAACATCTTGTTGAGAGGAGCTTTTCAGATGAGCAGAAGGGAATCTATTCCTTGAAAATAACCCTTGACCCAAATCACTGGGTTTATGTGGACAGATTCAGAATGCCAGGTTCCCATATAGCACTTGACTTTGTCATTTTGTCCTCCTCTGGTTGACTTTGGCCCCACACTCAGAAGGTAGTTTAGGTTCAGACTTGTCTCTGCAAGGATTTAGTGGCATCATTTTGCTACTCTTACATCTTACATGTTCACACTCTGTCATATTATTTCACTATGGGAACTGAATCTGGCCCATCCCCATTTTGGAATGAAAATGACTCTTGCAGAAATTACAGATAACTAAACTGGCAGGTATGATATGTGTCACAAGTGATGTGAGAGGGGACAATTTGGGTTTCATGGCAGCAGAAATAGAAGCTTAGTTGGGATTGGAGGAGCTAGTTAGGGTGTAAGCAAGAGCATCTTCCTGGAGGAGAGAGCATGATGTTTGCGTCTAAACAGTAGGGTAGAACATAGACACATTCGGGAGCTTTTGTACAGTCATGAGAAATAACTTGTTTATATAAAATTTTTTCATTATTGTGTACATTTTGGAAGTGCAGCTTCATACCTCAGTAAGTGTAGATGCCACCACACCCACCACCAAAGTTCTAGTGTCATTCTCAATATCAAATTTATGTGTTACTCCCATTCCCTTTCCCTCCCCCTATGGTAACTACCATATTCTTCACAGAATCTGAGTTAATTTTTTTGTGATTTGGTTACTTAAATTTCACACATAAGAGAATCTGTCTGGCAACTATCTTTCTCTTTCTAATTTACTTTACCAAGCCTAATCACCTCGTTTCATTCATGCTGTAACAGAAAGCAAGATTTTATCTTTTTTAATAGTAGAATAGTATTCCATTAAGTATGTATACCACTAATTCTTTATCTAGTCACCCATCAAAAGGTATTAGGTGGTTTTATGTCTTAAGTATTGTGAATAGTGTTGCTATGAGCATAAGAATGCATATATATTTTTTAAATTAGTGTTTTCATATTCTTTGGATAAATACTTATAAGTGGTATTGCTGGGTTATATGACATTTATATTTTTAGAATTTTAAGGTATCTCCATACTGTTTTCCATGGAGGCTGCATTTATAATCCCACCTCAAAGAATGAGAGTTCCTTTTTCTCTGTATCCATACCAACACATGTTGTTTTGATATAGGCCATTCTCACAGGTGTGAGGTGATATTTCACTGTGGTTTTGATTTGTAGGAAAATGAAATTTGAGGCCTTTTGGCCATTCCAGTTACAGCCCCAAAATTTTCATTCTCAAACTACTCCTTCTTTTCTTCAGTCCTATGGTAGGGAAGTCGGCTTATTGAATTACCATGACTTTATTGAACAGCAATGTTCCACATGACATAAATGAGTATGTGGCTATGAGAGCCCTGGCCGTGGGCATATGGGGTTTGGGCAAAAGACCCGCCAAATCCCTGCCACTGCATTTATCCCTTGCTCATTCATAATATAACTCATATGTGTGTCTTTCATCTCTATTGTTTACTTAATCACTAACTCCAAAGATCTTCTTGGGTTTTATTATTTTTCATAAGGATTATATATTTTAGGGACATTTTGGCTCATAAAAATATATATTCTCTGCCTCCTCACATGCACAGTGCCCCCACTGTCAACATCACTTCTCAGAAGAGTACTATTTTTTTAAAGACTTATTTATTCATGCATACAAGAACTGGGGTGTAGGCCAGAGATGTGGGGTGGTGAGAAGATTCACCAGAGACAGAGTGGGGAGCAGAACAGGCAGATTGACTGAAATACACTGCTGAGGGGAACAGTGGGCGAGTTAGGAGAGGTCTGCTGCTCTATGTGGGAAGCTTCTTGGCCAGGGATCAAACTCATGCTGGAGTGGCTGCAGATCGCGTCATAGTGCTGCGACATAACCTGTTGTGCCACCAGGGAGGCCCTCAGAAGGGTACTACTGTTCAGTTGATGAACCTATATTGACACACCATAATTAATCACACTCCATAGTTTACATTAGGGTGCACACTTGGTGGTGTAAATTCTATTGGTTTGGACAGATGTGTAACAACATGCATCTATCATATCATGTATAGTGCTTTCACTGTTCTAAAAATCATCTGCTCTGCCAATTCATTCTCATCCCCAATCTCTGACAACCTCTGGTCATTTTATCATCTCCATAGTTTTACCTTTTCCAGAATGCCATATAATTGAAATCAGATTGCCTTCTTTTACTAAGTAAAAGTATGTTTTCCATTGCTTGACAGCACAGTTGTTTTTTTTTAACACTGAGTAATATTCCATTGTCTAGATGTACCACAGTTATTCCATTTACTTTCTGAAGGATGTCTTGTTGCTTTCAAGTTTTAGCAATTATCAGTAAAGATGCTGATGTGCTTGCAATTTTTTGTGGGGGGCGCCCACAAAAAAAGTGTGATTTCTGGATTGTTAAATGAGAACTTGTTTAGATTTTATAAGAGGACTCCTGTGCTGGCAATCTCTCTTCTCTTTCACTTCTCTAACTTTCCTTAATTGGAAAACATTCTTTATTTTTATGTACTGATGTGATTAGTTTGGGCCCACCTGGAAAATCCAGAATAACCTCTCCATCTCAAAGAATAATCTCTGTATTCTTGATCACATCTACAAAATCATTTTTACCTTGTAAGGTAACCTTCACAAGTTTGTAACTTTAAGGCCTGGATACCATAGGGCACCGTTATTCTCTTATTATAGTGATATTTAGATGCCTGTGTCTCAGTTTCTTTATCTGAGCAGTGGTCCTCAGTTGTACTGGTAGGAAGATTCACTTATAATGAAGATCAACTGATGAAGTATATGCAATTTGTATATGTCAAAGTTAACACCGATTTGAGAGAAAGATGAATAAATGTCTTAATATATAATATACTTGTTAGTCATTCTAAATTTGACTTAATATTTATTTTGATGTGTCTATAGTAACTAACAAAGGATTTAACTCTCAATGTTTGCTGAGTGACTGCGTGAATAGCTTCTTACTATTATTTTATTTGTGAAGATCGCACTTTTGTGGGACTCTAAGCTTAAATAATTTGTTAGTGTTCCTTTGATGAAATAGAATATAAAGCTACAGGACTATTGGAGGTCATCTGTGCAAAGGAAGCTTCCTAAGATTTAAACTTCATTAACTTCCCCCAAATTCCACCTCAAACTCTTACCCTTTCCAATTTTGTCTTTCTCCTTTTTGCTAGTCAGTGATCCCATTGACTTGCTCTTATACTTCATTCCAGTCGTGTGTGTGTGTGTGTGTGTTTGTGTGTACTGCTTATTGTGGCTTAAAATATCATTTAACAGATTTCCTATTGTCTGTCTCAGTGGGACATAACTGTGTAAGAAATGAATGCACAATTAATATATTTAACATACATTTATTGAGTGCCCTCAACATGTCAGGCATTGGGAACTGTGAGCACTTGATATCATATGTTACAAGTCACAAGGTACCTGATTCTGACTGAGCAAAAGATAAATCCCGAGGGCAATAGGTCTCAGGAAGGCTATTTACCTAAAGTAGCCTGACAAAACTAGCTGGAACAGAATTAGAACTGTAAGAATACGATATGTCTCAAAAATTCAACTGGCAAAAGTACAAGCAAATGCATAAAAGAGAAGTAGCTAAAGCTAGAGAGTTCGAAGCAAGACAGGCCTTATACCTTGACGAAAGTGTCCAGGAACCCAAGTTAGAATTTAAGTGGTGACACCCTGGGGACTCAGGTGAATCTAGGCCACATGTGAATCTGTGTGGTGCCTAAGAACTTCACGGGGCAACATGCCAGCTCTGAAGTAACTCTTTATCAGTTCACCTTGAAATCTTAATTTGGCATCAAAGTCTCGTTCCAAAGATTTTTTTTCATCAATCTTTTCTCATGTCAAGACAAACTTAGGTTATTAGTCTCTCACAGACATTGTGATGTTTGACACATTGTATTACAGGGATAAATGGAATTATTAATAGAAATTCCTGGGAACTTGAAGACTCCTGGGAAACATGTAAAATGAAGGAGACAGGATTATTTTATTTTCTGGAAAGACTTTTAACAAAGTCACAGGGAACACACAGCACGTACCCTTCGGTGTATCTAACAGGGCACATTTTGTATTTGGTTTATGTTGGCATGTGATATACAGTTGCTTGTTTATTAATTACGATTTTATAGATTTGAGGCATTTTCATGTGTTTATATCATTTTTTTTTCCTATAAAAATTCTCAGAGTCAGGGAAGGTAGTGTTTCTTATTTTGCTTGGAGTTTGTTCTTACTATCACTGATTTAGTCTTTAAAATCTGAATGCTGTTTGCTCTGTTCCTGAAGCTGTGCTATGTGCTGATGATGCTAAGATGAATAGATCATAATCTCTGCTTCATAGAAGTTTCTAACTGAGTGTGTGGGAGGGAGAGGGGGATATTACTAAATAGTGGGATGCGACCTGTCAAAGAGATCATTGAGAAAGAAGGACATGTCTGCCTAGTGAGTCTGGAAAATTTTCCAAGGCTAATATTTTGGTGTTAGGTCCTGAGAGTTAGTGGGAATTTATCAGGCAAATAGAATTAGCATGAAAAAATAGTTATTTAATCAAGGTAAAGGGAGAAAGGAGTTGGAAAGCAACTAGTTCTAAGGACCAATAGGTGAGGATTTTCAAGAAGTTTAGGTGTTTTCATGCCACTGAGCTGCTTCTTAAGTAGTTTGCTTGGTAGTTTGCATATTCACCTCAGTGTCTGGAAATACTACTGAGCAAGGATGACAAATGAGAGGATGCTTAGTAAACTACTTAATTTATCTGAAGTTTCTTTTTTACTTTTGGGCTCCAGGGCAAGATCCATTCAATTCCTCTTATTCTCTTCTATCTTCTCTTTTACACTCTCTTTCATGCTCACATTCACACACACACACACACACACACACACACACACACACACACACACACACACACATTGCTTGACAGTATCTATTCTGATTGGCAATTGTTTATACACTCAAGAATAGTGTCTATTCAAGGACTTGAAAGCTGGTTAATGAACACTCTTATAATAGTAAGCTCTGGATATCTAGGCTGGAGAAAATTTGAACAGAAAATCCTACTTACAGTTTTAACATATTCAAACCCCACAGTAAAAATTTGACTCTATTTCATTTCTTCTTTGGTTTCCCTAAAGTAGAAATCCTGAGGAAGAAACATAACATCTACTCCTTGGTTTCCTGTTCTTAATGCTATTTTTCACTTGGTCAAAGCAAAAAAAAAAAAGAAAAAAATATCTACAAATGAGAAATTATAATACAAGTCCTATTGACTGACTTTGATTAAAAGCTGGGAATTTTCTACTATATTAAAGAAAGTATGAAGTAACTCTTTCTTCATCATTATTTGGTTGTCACTCATAAAATACAGTGTTTAATTGGCTTGGTTTTTCAGAAGTTAGTTGTTTTAGTTATCCTGAGGAACAACCAGTATTTATAATCTTCATATTTTTGGAGAGAAAGGAGACACTGAAATAGCAATTGAGGAGATATTTTGAGTATAGATTTGGACAATTTTCACAGCTAGTTTCTGCACTACACTTCTTTTAAACTGTACTTTTTGATCTGACATTTCCAGGTAGTGCCCCTTCTTTAAATTTTGTTGTCTTACTGTAGTCATATTTTATTATCTTATATCCCATTTGCTCATAGTTTTGCTCTCAGTGGAGTGATGGAACTCAATCTGTAAACCAAAGCATGCCATTGAGTAGTAGCATGTGAACATTTTAGCCATTCATTTGAAAACTCAGGGATATGGCTGTCACAGTGGGAATCTTATGTACTAGCTGGACAGAGAAGGGTAGGTTTTCTGTTTATCTGCAGAGAAAATACTTGTCTCCAGCAAATGCATAGATGAAAAGAGGAGAAGTTCACTATGGCTTCAAATTTTAGGGGTAGATGGAGATTGCATGGGTCACTTTAAGATGGAAAAGCTTGGAATGAAATGCTCCTTCTTGCACCCTGATGAGTAGAAATTCCTTTTCCTTCCTCTGAAACACACATTAGAACTCAGATACCTGTGACCCTGAGATATAACTGTATTCCTAGTGACACTTTGACTTTATGTAGACTATCTGAAACGATTCCCATGCAATTATCTTTCCAACTGCTTCAGCTGCACACACACAAATAGATGAATCACTTTACTAACAAGGGTATTTGCTTAACAGCATGGACTGAGTAGGAGGGGTAGAAGGAGGTGGCAATGAAAAAAGAAACTTGATTGCTTCTGTTTGAAATAACTATCTGATTAAGACAACAGCAACAATAACAACAGCAGCAAAGAGGAAAATATACTCTACCACCAAAAACCCCACAACAATTTTCACTTTGGATGGACCATTTCCTTTGAAATGAAAAGAAAAAATGAAGCAGTTACACCATGGGTGTCCCTAGCACAAGATGTATCCAACCTATAACTTCTGATTACTCAGAAATTCACAGAAAGTAAATCCAGATAGGATTAAGAAAGCCCCTAGGGACTAACAAGTGGGAGAATATTTATTTGTTTGTACCAAATAGTTGACTGAATAATGAATAACTATTAGCTTAAATTGCAATAAACACAGTTATTTAACTGAGATCTAACAGTTTGCATTTTTCCGTTTTTCTCCTAAGTAGTCTCTGAACAGCTTCTTCAAAGCATCACACAAAGAGGATGAGAACCATCTCTATATCTGAATAGCAGCATTGTTTTTCAGCAATTTTCTGATACTTCTTTTTGTTCTCTGAGATGACAATTGTTAGAATAGACAAAAATATACCCCCTCCCTGTTTTGTTTGACTATAGTAAAGTTTTGATTTATCTAGACATATTTCTGTCTTTTATAATAAATAGACATCTTTGGAAACAGAAGACCAGATTCTAACTCAGAGTTATATTTTCCAATCACTGGTTATCTTTATCCTCTCTCTTTCACCCAACTCTTTTGGCAGGGATTATATTGACATTAAGGTTTATTAAGTTAGGTCAGTGGGCTCATTTTAATTTTCCTAATTTATATTTTTGTAGGATATTCCATTAAAGAATAAATCACCATGTACTTTTAAGTAACAAACCTTTTTTTTTTTTTGTAAAAAGGGGAGAAGAGAGGATAGAAAGGGTCTTTGGAAACATGGAAATTTTTATGTATACAAGAGTACAAGCAGAACGAGAGAATATATTTGGGGGAGAAATTGGACTTTAAAGGGAGCATTTGTGCACACAGACTTACTAGCTTATGTAGAATAAGGACAGAACTTAGAGTCATGATGTGACAAAGGGTGATAATTTTATCTTTGTGGTTTCTAGGTATATCCAGAGTAATAATTTGAAATATTAATCCAGAATTGTTTTCTCCCTAAATCTCCCCCTCTCTTCCTTTTTTCTGAGGGAAGTAGTATGAACAGGCAGAAAGTAGACCATTCTTACTAAACTTTGGGCTTTTTATTTATTAGTTCATCTGTATTTCAAATATGCCAGAGAAAAGAGAGAATTGGCAGGTTGGATAAAATCTTGGCCACAGGTAACAGGCAGAGCTTGACTCAGACCCATAAATCTGGAAATAAAAGATGAGACAACACTTACAAGCCCCTGTGTGGTAGATCTGGCTGAAGGTGAGTCAGCAACCCTAACAGCCAGTGAGAGGTGGCAAAATCTCTAAGGATGAATGGCTGTAGGGGATATTTATGAAGATGGGACTGATGAATAAGCTCAGAGTACAGCTCCATGTCCCAGGTGTACCTGACAGCGTGAGCCAGAAGCCAGGCAGGGTCACATGGATTGGAGCAGAGCACATCTCAGAGCCTTTCTGACTGGACCACTATTTGAAGATTAGATCAGTCCCACTCCTGAATCCCAGGGTCTCTCTAAGACCCCACATAGAGATAGAAAATCATGAGTGGGGTTGAGGTTAAATTGTCTGCCACCCTCTGGGACAGGTTGGTCTTAAAATAAAAACTGAATAGATTTTTATAAAGTATAAGATTGCAAATTTCTTACTCAATTAAATTTATGGGATGAGCTTCACATCTCTTAGTAGGGTTAAAAAGAACAAGCACTCTTTTTTTTTAAGATTTATTTATTTATACATACAAGCTGGGGTACAGGCCAGAGGTGTGGGGTGGCAAGAGGCTTCACCAGAGACAGAGCGGGGAGCAGAACAGGCAGATCAGAAGTACACTGCTGAGGGGAGCAGCGGGCAAGGCAGGAGAGGTCTGCCGCACCATGTGGGATTCTCCCTGGCTGGGCATCGAACTCGCATCGCGCGCTGCCGACATCTCCACAGTGCAGCGCTCAACTGCTGCACCACCAGGGAGGCCCCAGAACAAGCACTCTTATAATGGAATGATGATATATTAAGTCGGGTTGAGAAAGAAAGAAAAAAAAATGATTATTATCTAATTAGGTGGCAGAATCACACCCCATCCTGTTTTGTTGGTCAGGGCCAGCCAAACTCCTGAGCGGCCTATAGGAGATTAAAAGGATAACCGCCAACTGAGTCAAAACCTGAACCCAATGTAGCCCTGATGATGGGCTCGGTGGACTTCCTTGAAAGCCAGCTGTTACACCAGTGAGATGGTCACAGCAGGAGGCCAGCTTCAACAGTGGACTCCACAGGGCCACCAGCCATTGTCTAGCATGCTGCAGCAAGATACAAAAATAGTGATCATTTGACAGCTCCACAAAAAGAAAGAAAAAAAGAAAGAAAGTGATCGTTTGAGACACTGAGTCTCTCTAGACTTGCACATGGAAGTCTATGGTATGTTCCTTTTAGTTTCTTTAGTTAAACTGCCATGGCTATGAATAATCCAGGGAAGTGGATTATTCCAAAAACCAGGCTTCTGGCTTATAAGCAAGTAATGCTTCAGACTATTGATTGGAAATATAGACTTGTTCATATCTACATTCAGATATTGTGGAGCAAATCATATAGGAGTAGCCTATATAAAATGAATGTCTTTAGATAAATCTCTTCCATGCTGTAGTGCTGAGTCTCTGAATGT
This sequence comes from Scalopus aquaticus, assembly GCA_004024925.1. NCBI lineage: Eukaryota > Metazoa > Chordata > Mammalia > Eulipotyphla > Talpidae > Scalopus > Scalopus aquaticus. Next base: position 65,087 of record PVIJ01005737.1, on the reverse strand, counting down.
CAGACAATTTATTTGGGTGAGCTGCTCTTTAATTATTTCATGTAGCAGATATAAATGCAGTTCATACTGAGGTTGTTTGGTTTGTTGAGCCAAGCAAAGGCTCTGGGTTAAAAGTGCAAGGCTGAAGTCTGGGCTCCAAATTATAGGAGTCAGATAACCTTAGGCATGATCTGTATGACTGTTTTCTCATTTGTAAAATAGAGATGACAGCAGTACATGGAAATGTAGAGGGGAACCATGAGTTTAGGTTGACATTTTGATCTCCAAGGAAGTTCCATGCGAGTACAGCAGAGGAATCATTAATTCTTCCTCAAGGGTAAAATCAGAGTAAATGACAATGGACTTTGATTTAAAGGTTAAATATAACTTCTCTGGCAACAATATCAATTGAGGCAGCAAAAGAGGCTATTCCTACACAAGTGATGCATTAGACACAACCATAGAGGTATACGGTTTAGACTGTGTGCCATGTGCACTGAATTAGCCTTGCATCAGTGTTCCCCCATATCTCCACGACATTCACCATTCTGGTAACATGCATTCTCCTGGAGGTGCCCGGAAAACTGCCTGAGACTTTCACTTCTCCATGCATGGGGCAGGCTGAAAGTACTAGAGAGGGCCTCCCTGGTGGTGCAGAGGTTAAGATCTCAGTGCTATCAAGCTATTGCCAGCCACTATGGCATGAGTTTGATCCCTGGCCAGGGAGCGAACTCACATGTCTTGCCTGTCTTGCCCGCTGCTCCTCTCAGCAGTGTACTTCAGTGGATTTGCCTGTTCTGCTCCCCATTTTGTCTCTGAGGAATCCTCTCACACCCTGCACCTCTGGCCTACACCCCATTTCTTCCATTCTTGAATGCATAAATAATATAAAATAAATCTTTAAAGAAAAAGAAAGTGCTAGAGCATGGAGCACTCAAGAGTAGTTCTTGGTCAGTGACACATAGAATGGAGAATAAATACCACAGGAAGTCAAGTAGAGCTGAGGACTGGATAATTGAGGGGAGTGTTCCTTACTGTCTGCCAGTATGCCTCAGTGAATTGAACCTCAGTTACTCTTGATAGTATACTCCTTATTGTTTCTCTTCCTTGTTTTCCTTTGCACATGTTTACAAAGCTTTCTGAGGACATCTCACAAACAATAAAGCAATTGCGCTGAAGTTGTGTCTCTGGATCTGCTCCCAAGGAAACGTACTTAAAGATGTTTGTGGGGAAAGTAAGGTGTAGGGAGAGGATAGAGAGGAACTGATGGAAAACTGTTGTTTGGAAGCAGATAGTGAATACTAGGAGGACTTATTTGGATAATATAAGTAGAAGAAATCTAAATAGAGCCACTGAAAACATAAGTAGAGGAAAATTTGGAAAGAAAGCAGAAGCAGTATTTCATGTTAACTTTTCAAAAAGACTTAATTTGTTTAGACCAGTTTAAGTTCACAACAAAACTGAGATTTCCCATATACCATAGAGCATCCCCATTATGGACGTCATTTACTAGAGGGGTTATTACTAATTATTACTAAGGATGAGCCTACAGTGTCATTTCCTGAATAGCCAGAGTGCATAGATGACTTTCGAGCTTACGCTTGATGTTGTGCATTCTGTGGTTTTGGACAAATGTTGAATGACAAGCATCCATCCTAATATCATGCAGGGTATTTCCATTTTATGCCCTAAAAATCCTCTGTACTTTGCTTATTCACCATTCACCCAATTCTTGGTTACTTCATTGTTTTATAGTTTTGTCATTTTCTACCATATCATATAGTTGGAATCAAGCCATCTGTAGCCTTTCTAGCTTGACTTCTTTAGCTTAGGAATGAGCACTTAAATTTCTATGTCTTTTCATGACTTGATAACTTTTTTTTTCTTCTTTTTAGTGCTGAATAATATTCCCTTTTGAGACTTCAGATGCACATGAAGTGTGAGAGTCACTGGATTGATCGTTACTGTATGATTTTTGGGTCACTCCAACTACCCTCAATGACAAGGCTATTCAAGGTAAGATCAGTCAGCCAGAATGCTGGAGACTTTTCTTCATCCCCAATAAAGGTATTTTATTTTTTACTAGATATACAAAATGTTGCATTTATAGGTTATGGGCATTGTTTTATACGAGATTAAATTATGGGTTTGTAAAAATTATAATATTAAGTATTATGGACTAATGTTAAATTTTAAAGTCCTATCTCAAAAGTGACAGTATATGAACATAAGAGCTGTAAAGAGGCTAAATGAGCTCATTACAATGGACCCTAATCCAATATACTGGATATCTTAGAAATTAAGACACAGAGTCACACAAGGGGAAGGTTATGTGAAGACACAGGGAGATGATGGACAGCTACAGACCAAGGACAGATGTTTCAAGAAAAATCAACCCTGCCAGCACCTTGAACTTGGACTTCCAGCCTCCAGAACTATGAGAAAATAAATTTCTGTTATTTATGCCAGTCAGTCTGTGGTATTTTGCTATGGCAGTCCTAACAAACTAATACAAAGATAGCTGGAAAAGATTTTATTTTCTACACACTTAGATCAAGTAAAGGCTGACTTCAGTTGTTAAGTTAGTACCTTGGCTAACTGACTTACCCTTTCTGCATCTTTATGCATTTCTGTAAAGGGGATTATAATGGCATTTACATCACAGGGCTGGCATGGAGATTAAATGAGATACTCATGTGAAACCTCAGCTCAGTACATAATCCATGAAATCCTCAAAAACGTCAACATGGAAAAAAACAGCATCACAACGAAAAACCATGTAAGCTTGGTCGGGACAACTTTCCCTTATGAATTCACGGTTAGAACCCAAATTGCAAAACCCCTGGAGGAGTCAGGCTCTGCAGCTGTCAATTTGAGGTGTATTTTCCCGAGTTGCTGGCACTGCCCTTTATTCTTCTCTAGGATTGATTTCTAAAGTAGCCCTAAAGGCCACAAAGCAAGGTTGGGACTCCTGGATTGATTTTCTATGTTGACACAGCAGGCCAGGCCCTGTCTGGTTTATAAACTGATGCTATATTATTTCCAGGTCTCTTATGAAACTGAACCAGGAAAATCACTCTTACAGGATTGCTGGAGTATCTTGTGTATGTTTGGTTTTGTAGGGGGGCAGGAATGGAGGCAGTTGAAGGGGGGTCAAGGAAGAGACTCAGAGCAATTCCCTTTCTCCCCTAATTCAGTATTTAGACATTTCAAAGTGTCACCACATTGAGAAAATACTGTTTAATTGGCAACATGATAGATTTTATATAAGACCTAGTTGAGGCTTAGGGTGCTATTTACTGTGATTATCACTTCCAAGGGCGATGCTTTGTTGTATATTTCCTCCACAAGTAGTTATTTGTTGGTAATGGATTTCTGTAAGCCAAATTATATCCTCCCGTTAAGGATCATTTTGACCATGTGTCTACAATACCCTTTTCAGAAAGGGCTAATTATTATTGACAGGGATGATAGAGAGGCAGATTTTCACCATTCTGGACAAGGAAATAGCCTCTTGTCTCAGTATTTCTTTGTACAGATTTGAACTAGCATCCTTCATTCTATAAACCAGGATAGAAATAAAGGGAAGTCTCATTTTATGCAAAGACCAGACACCTATGATCATAGATTGTTTTAGAATTTATAATTATGTTGTTGGTGGCATCCAGACTATTCTTACTCAGGATAAAGTAATTGGTAACTCTCTTGTCCTTTAAGGTGGAGAACCAAACTGTTGGCTTATGGTTGAGTCAATTCTACATATTTTAGTGCTTAGGTCATTTGAGGTTTAGTGTTTCTTTTGGTTGAACATGACCTTGATTTAATGCTGATCTCAATCCAATTTCTTTTATATTTATTCAAAATTGTTTCCAAGATACTACTGGACTCTTAATTTTATTGATGGTGTTTTCAGTGATAAGTAGTATATTTCTAGATCCACAAAATACATATTTTTCTTTTTGAGGTAAGGTGAAAATTTACGTTGTTTTACCTCTCTGCCCTATAGCTCAATCGTTATTCCCACACTCTTCTATTCCTCTCTGATTGCAGAGGCCTTCATTGCTATGTAGAACTTTTTCATTTTTGCTCAATGATCTATGTGCAATATCTCCCCAATTTCATAATGTGTAGGTTTAGTCTTTTATCAATATCATCCTATGACTGGAGTCTGAGAGAATATTTTCACATGTGGTAAAGGTAGCTATATATTACTCTTTATCAAAACACTTTATTTATTTTGAGCTGTTTATCCTTCCATTATAATTTTTAATATACATAATACTTGTAATTGCATACATGATGCTTATCTATTTCCTAATTATAAAAATGTTTATGGAATGTAGAAGTATGTCAGGTAAAAAATAAAAAGATTCCTTGACCTTGAAAATCCCACCCTAGAATCAAATACTTAACAATTTTATCAGTGTATTTCTAGATATTTTTCTATGCATTGAGGAGTATATGTTTGCAAAGTAGTTTGAAATATCTATCTATAGAACAACCAGCCCCTTGGACTAGGGAGGCATTCGGATACCTCAGTGAGCAAGACTGGCAGGAACCACTGGGCTCGAGGAGCTTCTATATTAACAAACTTAGTATGTAACTTGTCTTAGAATGTGGTGACTACACCTGAGGGGGGAAATCTCATACTGTAAAGGATGTAAAACAATGGTACTTCAATGAAGAAAACAATAATAAAATATAAAAGTCTCTTGCTCCTGGTCAAAACAAACAAACAAACAACAATAACAACAACAAACAAGGGAGATGAGAGAAGAGGAGGGGAAAGGAGGGGAGAAAGAGGAGAGGAGAAGTTGGAAAAAAAAAAGCAGACTAAAGGGGGTGAGAAATTTTTGTGGAGAGTGTTGGAATTAGACTAGTGAAGCAGCTATTGTCACTGTGTAATGTTTAAACAAAGGCTTGCAGGAATTATTCTAATACTTGGTCTTAACAATTGTGTCTTGATTTTTCTTGTCAGTATATGAAGTTTTCTTTGTTCTTTTTACTGCTCTTTAATGTTCTACAGTACTTTAATGCTCTTTTTTTTGGAAACTGAATACAGAAGCGTCACAAACACGTGGACAACATTATTCATTAGACATAGATGGAATAACCCAAATTAAGAATATACATTAATTTTCTAACATGATTGAAATATCAACAAATAATTTACCTTTATATTAGACAATCAGTATATAGTAGATAAAAATAAGAAAAACAAACTAAAATATCACTCAGGTTCTATTCTTAAATCACAATTTAAAAAATAAGAAGTGAGCAGTAAAATGATAGCCAACCTAATCTCATCATGTATAAATAAAATCTGGATATAGATTTTAGATAGAGATAAATAAACTTTTGAAATACATTATTGTTACATAAATGTTATAATTATTGATTTCTAATTCCAATTTTGAGAATCAAAATTAATATTCAAAACTGTTTTAAGATCAGCTATAATTCTACTCATTAATCACTATGAAATATGATAAAAAAAATTAGTTAAATTTAGAAGCGGCAAAACACATATTTGAAAATGATATAGTTTAAAATAATGTATGATACTCAAAATCTAGAAACACAATAAGCAAAATACTAGTAAAATAGACTATTTAAAGAAAACATGTATCAAGCAATATTTAAAACATATATGGCAGTTAGAACAAATATTTCTCCCTGCTTCACAATTCAGCTGAAAGAAAGAAAATAAGCAATATCATTACAAAGAAAAATTCTTTTCAATAGAATAGTATGGTATTTGTAATATAATTCATACATTTAAATTATAAAGAATCCATATAAACTGAAGTTTCTAGAAAAATGTAAAATTACTAATATGGACTCAAGAAGAGCATATAATCATAGTAGACCAATCATAAAAAAATCATGTAGTAAAAAATATTCTCTTATGAGGGCACTAAATCTTCTAGTTTTGACTTGACTGATTAAAGTCACTATTTCCTACTAATTTTCTCAAATATGAAAAAGTAACTGGAAAAATAAGTAACAAATATGTAAATTCCATTTTTGATTGAAACAAGCAGATTACTTGAATTCCTGACCCACAAAATAGACCCAAAGGCTCTGTAAGTCAATGAATGTAAAATAGGAGTGGAGTAAGTTGCAGGAAAAGACTGAGTGTGATGTCAGATATTGGTAAAGCAGACCTTTTTTGGGGTAGATGTTGTGCTCCTTACAAACGCAACATTTTTTTTCTTTACAACAACAGGACCAGGGTGTTGCACTGCCCATGGGAACTTCTGTGGATGTGCAAAAAGAAAAAAGTTGCACGGGGAATTTTCACAGACAAGATGCCCTGGCAGGTAGCAGGGAATCACTGAGGTAGAGGACCTGTGCAGGAAAATGCACACTGTAAGCCGTTCTGTAGGACTGATCTTGCAGACTAGGGGTAAGGCTGAAAACACATGTAATTGATTCAGTTTCCCTGGGCTGGCACATAACTGTGCTTTCTCTACATATTCTGAAAGGAACTGAACCTAGCTTTAAGTAAAAAGGAAAGAGAAGTGTTAAATGGGAGCTGACAAAGATACTATTACAGAAAAGAAGGAAAAGAGCAGAAAGCAAGTGACAGATACTGAACACCCTCTAGAAAACAAAACTTGTTCATAGAACAGTAAAGGTTGTTACTAGATATGTCACGTGGTATTGACATCTGACTTAAAGTAATTGTTTTCACAAAACAAAAGCACAATGCAGATATATAAGTTTAGGAAAGATAGGTGAGGACTGCAGGGAGAAATGTGAGTGGCAGTGTTCAGAAAAGAAATGAAGTCTAGGGCCTCCCTAGTGGTGCATGGGATTACAGTCTCAGCACTATCAAGCTTTTGCCAGCCACTGCAGCATGAGTTCGATCCCTGGCCAGGGAGCTGGCCCACATTGCGCAGCAGACCTCTCCTGTCTCACCTGCTGCTCCCCTCAGCAGCATATTTCAGTACATCTGCCTGTTCTGCTCTCCACTCTTTCTCTAGTGAATCCTCTCACCCCATGCACCTCTGGCCTGCACCCCAGTTCTTATATGCATAAATAAATAAAAATAAACTTAAATAAAAAGAAATGGAAATCTAAATCAGTCACAGCCAAGACAACATAGAAGGCAAACTGAACTCAGCAGGAACAGTCAAGAAACAACTAGTTTCTACTGAAGTAATAATAAACTATGAAATGATAAGGAAGCCAGAAAGGACCTTTCCTTAATCAAAAATGTTATCAGTCGGTCTTTTACAATAAAAATTCATTTACCTTGTCTAAAATATTCTGTTTGTCATGTAATTATTTTATTACTCTGTATAATTGATACAATGTAAACAGATAACATAGAAGTGAGAAAAAGTTTGAAAGGATTAGAGAGAAAATTGTAAATCAAATAGATGCAAACATATCCCCACAAAAAAATGGAAATTTGGAACTTAAAATATATTTGAAAATATGATTCAAGAAAATTTCCTTAAATAAAAATAGCAGCATTCCATAATTAAAGGATATATAAGATACCAGAAAAAAATTAACAAAAATTTGGCAGCAAGGCATCGTCTATTAAAGTTACTGGACTTGAAAGATAATGAAAGACATTTCAACCAGGCAAAAAGTCTCAGTCTCCTGTAGGAGAATATCAGGGTAGCCCCATTAGCTCCATAGCAACATAAAATGCTATAGTCGATTGCAGCAATGACCATAATCCCTAAGAAACATGGGCTGTGATCATTGATTTTCCACCCAGAAAAGCTGTCATTCAAGTATAAATGGCAATTATAAATACACTGATATACCCTTCTTGCCTCTCAGACTAGTAAAAATCAACAAGTTCGATGCACACAAAGCTCTAAAGAGGGCAGCTCCGCACACCTCTTGTAGGTAACAGGTGGGAGGATCCAATGGTATAATGTGCATGCAGAGTCCTGTGAAAGATCTGTTAAAATTATTCATGCAAATATTTTTTGCCTCAGCAATTCCACTTCTAGGTTTTTCCTTTCAGAAATAACTGCACAAAAGTGCAAGGGTTTAAGTAGAAGAATTTTTGAGGAATATTTTGGTTAAAGATGATTGGAAGCAAATGAAATAACAACCAACAGAGTAATAAAATGATTACATGGCAAACAGAATACTTTAGACAAGGTAAGTGAATTTTTATTGTAAAAGACTGATTGATAACATTTTTGATTAAGGAAAGGTCCTTTCTGGCTTCTTACTATACAATTTCCTATAAAGGTCTTTTTGATAATGTTCATTTATCCTAAATGCCTTCCCTAACCCTTACTACCTCCTCTGAGTGCCTTCACACTCTCTCTACCCTCTGACCCTTCAAAACTCCTGTCTTTAGAAAGACTACAATATATTCATTCTCTGTCAAGCATAAATGTTTCATAAAATTTACTGTGTAATTTTTCTTTTTCTTTTTTTTTAAAGATTTATTTTTATTTTTGCATACAAGCTGAGGTACAGGCCAGAGGGGTGGGGCGGTGAGAGGGCCCACCAGAGACAGAGTGGGGAGCAGAACAGGCAGATGGAACGAAGTACCCTGCTGAGGGGAGCAGCGAGTGAGGCAGGAGAGGTCTGCTGCGCCATGTGGGAATCTCCTCTGCCAGGCCGCAGCAGCCAACAGCTCCACAGCATTGTGCTTAACCCGTTGCGCCACTAGGGAGACCCTACTGTGTAATTTTGGGGGGCATTATTTGCTGCTTCGGAGAAGATCATGCCTCAATCAAAAGAATAAATATGTAATTGTGGTGTCTCAGTGATAGCTTGCCAATGACAGACTGGTTTGTGGGCAGATGTGGTAGTAGGAATGCAACCTTTTTCATTGTTTCCCAAATTTTATACTCTGCCTACTTATAATCCTGGCCTTACCTGGAAAATACATGTCTGCATACATTAGGAGAGGGATAGTTTTTCTCTCTTCGAAGTTCTGTGAGGTTGTTCATCCTCTCCGTTGGGTATTTGTGTAGAGAGTTTGTTTGTTTGATTTATGTCCCTGCTGCCACATTAGTGTGCCATACTGCATTCAACAAATGGCTGGGGAATTCAATATAAGATTTTTTCAAATTCAATATTTTATGTGCAAATCATGTATAAGCATTCTCCTGAGCATTATGGGAACATTGGAGATTTTTGCCTGCGGTCTTTCCTCAGTTTAAGATTTACTGGTGCCCTTCCCACCACGTACTCTCAAATTTCTCCTTTCACTTTCTAGATGTTGTTTTTTATTTTAAAAGACCAGCTAATTTTTGCCTCCTTGGCAAAGCTTTTATTACCTCTCCAAATAGTAATCTCTCTTCTCTGAACTCATATAGCCCTTATCGAATGGCTCTATAATGTGATAGGCTGCCCCAAAGTAGTATGTGTATAATCTCTCTCTCTCTGCTTTGCTGACATAAAATTTCAGGGTCCTGAATATGCTTCTTTGGTTACATTGTCTTGTATTCAGGAACATATCTTCTATGGAACTAAATTACTTCTCTTCCACACATAAATGTCTCGTAAGCACAGTTGGTACAAAATTATATTAACACGCTAAATTCTTTTTAAAAATTGACAATTGACATGATTCTCTGCTTGCTAATAGGAAGCTGTGCTGCCTCCATTATGCCCACGGTGGGAAATTATTGACTTTGTGAGAGTTTAGCATGTGGTTAATGATAGATTCAAATGGGGAAATCTTACTTGAGCTTCCTTTCTAGGGAGACAAGTCACCCCTGATCTCAGATGGAGCTGTCTCCATTTCTGTCCTGGATTGGGTGGTCTCCTCTCTTCTTTGTGATTCTTCAACAGCAGTTTGGCCACATTCACTCACTTTCCCAATCTGGAATGCATGTTGAGAAACTCTCCATTTATGTGGGATGTTTTGATCTGTGTTATCCTTTCCCCTGGCTTCTCCCATCTCCAGTGTCTTCTCACTCTGTTTTTGCTGCCAGGTCAATGCCTCTTCTGATCTCCTGTGATTAATTTTTTCACCAGCACCCAGACTATTTTTCCAGTGAAAACATTCCCGGATTATGCATTTGGGATTTACTATTTTGTGTGGTGGTTCTCCAGCTAGATTTCAAGACTTTCTATATATCTTATCTAATACATTTTGTATCACCTCTCATCCCACCAAACCTACAGAACCTACAGTCAGGGGTTGAGCAACCCCTAGTGTCTGTTATTTATTTATTTCTTTTTTACATTTTAAAAGGACACATTTATTAGGAAAAAGAGAAAGAGAAAGAGAGGCACCTGCATGGTCATAGGCGGGCAGGCGAGCTGTTTGTCTTTCATGAAGGGGATGATAGTTCAGCTTTCAGGGAAAAGCAGACAGATGGTTCCAGTCGTCTGCCAGAGATTGCATGTGAGTGCCTGCTCTAACCCCCACTCCCTGCACTCAGGTTTAATGTGATGCTGACAAACATTATAGCCGGTGGCCAGTCAGCTCATGGTGAAAGCATCTCTCATATAGTGAACATGAGCATTTCTGAGAGAAATATGCACCACGAGGCAGTCCAGATTCTTCTTTCTGTCCTTAGATCTCTTACAGGGTGGGCAGAGTTGTTATTTTATTTATCCTGTAGAAGCAGATGATACTTTAAAGATGCCTTACAGTGCTCAAAACATCCACTCACACCACTTTTAGAAATCAAACTGGATAGTAAATCATTCTTTTCTGACATATCAAATTAGGATGATTTTTAACATTCATATTAGTCATAATTCATAAAATGGGATCTAAATCTTAAAAAGAGCCAAGTAGATATATATTTAGTAAAATAAATACACAGAAATAAAAATGTTTTGATAAGGCATTTTTAAATCATGGCTTCATTGAATAGACAGATGCATCGGCATCATGCATAATAGACCAACAACTACTTTGCAGTAGGACTCAAGTATCTTTTACTAAAATTTAAATAAAAGTATTTTCTTGCTCATCATCTTGTAGAAGCAAGATTTTTTTTCCATTGAATTGTTTCGTACAAAGCTTAGTTCAGCTCTTTAATTCCTAGGGAAAGGGAAATCGCATTGGATTTTAAATTTTGGTGTGAGACATTTTTTCCCAGTTTGTGGGAAATTTGGTAGCATCTGATTAAAACAAGATACACAGGAGTGAATTCTGTGTGCAGTCCTGGAGCTTGTTTAATACTACACAGGCATAGTTCTTATTCTCAGAGGATAGCTTAGAAATGTAAGACAGTGAGACTTACAAACTTCTTTTAAAAAAGATATTGCACCTGCCTTAGAATTGTATCCTTCAGGAGGAAGATTATTTATTGAAATAATTGTGGAAGTTGACAATTTTTTTCTGAGAAAGTTAGAAAAGTTTCCTTTGTGTTTTATTCATAGTAGAGGCAGTCTGAGAAAAAGGTCTCTACTGACCTAGATTCATGGTTTTCCCAGTATGACAATAATTCAAAGAACCCAAATTTATATATCTGACACCATCTCATCATAAATAAAAATATTCCTGGGTATATAGTACCAAGTTTTTCAGAAGTGCATATCATTTCGCACACATTTTCTCATTAATCCTCCCATGCTATTATCTCCAAATTTCAGGGCTGTGGAAATTGAGATAGAGAGAAGTAGAGTTACCCAACACCATGTACTATGCTAAGCAAAGAATTTAGGAATAAATTCCCAGAGTGCTCTTTGTGCTATATGGCTCCCCTGCCCTTACCCATAGTATCACTGGAATGTGTTCTTGGATAAAGTGGCCCGTGCTTTAATTAACTGATGATATTTTTAGGTCAATTAAACACCTATCTAATTTATTTACAGTAGCCACAATGTCTCATTTGGAAGATCAATATCTCACCAATACTGAGCCATGAAACAAATTATTTTGGCTAAAAGCAAGCTGTTTCCTTTATTGATTTATGGAGCGTGGCCATTAGCATCATGGACTAACCATCTTTCTTGTTGGCACTGGCCTCGATAATTTATTTTGCCAAGGGTGAGATTTATACACATGGGCTATTTTTATTCCAATAACAGATGCACTACTTTCCTTCAAATATGCAGTAAAAAATTACTATGAAGACATTACTTAGCATCAGCTGATAGGGCTAGGGAGAAGGAAATAGTGCTTTCAAGTTTTTATTATTATTATTATTATTTCCACATTCTTAAAGTCCTCATTCTTCCTCATTGGGAGATATGTATGTCAGCCACTCTGAGAAGCCCCATTCAATCTTCTGTGGCAACACCTTATTTAACCTCCCTTTGATCCTCCTGTTTGGAATGACTGGAGGGTTAAAAATTATACTTCCCAGACTCCTTTGCAGCTAGGTCTGTCACTTACATGAGGCCCAGAAACCAGAAGTGAGGCAAGGGCCATTTTCATGTAGTTGACAGGTAAGTTCTGATAGTTGTGAGGTATTGTAGTGCTCAACATGACATGGTCATGGAATAATCACAGTGGCATTGGTGTGACAAAGCTAGAGTGACTGTAGTGACAGGAATTAGTAGCAGTAGCTGCTACCTATCATTTGGAGTTCATGCATAAGAGTAGGGTCTTAGAACTGAAACTTCAAGAGTAGTCCAATGATATATATTCTTTCAGTCTTTGCAAAGATTTTTTTTTTAAGCACATATTTCCCTGCATGAAATCACTTTCTGCCTGATATGCTTCAGTAGTGTGGGAATTTGACTGCTGTCATCGTTACTCTTCCACTTTTAAGTGCTGAGGAATACATCATTGAGGTTTGGGTCATCACTAGGTGAAAGACTAGGCATATTTGACTTCAAATCCTGCTTCTGACAATGAATAACTTTGAAGCACTGAACCAATCAGGTTGATTTGATTTTAATATTATATTTAAAAAAAAACTTTAAAATTTGTTTAAACAATAAGGAAATTTATCATCTCAAATAATTGGGAGTTAATATGCAGGAAGGTCTCCAGGAATGATATAATTTATGGCTCAGTGATGTCAATATTGTTCAATGATGTAAACAGCCCGATGCCTGCTTTTGAAAATAAAATTTTAATGAACCACAGTCACACCATTTTGTTGACTTTTGCACTACAATAGCACAGTTGAATAGTTGCCCTGGGAACTGTGGACCATCAGGTGAGCGAAGTTAAAGTATTTACTATCTGGCCTTTTGCAGAAAGTTTGGTGACTCCTACTATAAACAGTGCCACTACTGTCCTCAGCAGTAATTTCATCCTAAGGATGAATCCCTTCATGCCCACAAAATGACTGCTTACAGCAATCAGGGCTGCAGACTTTCCTACTTATAACTAACAGAGGGAGAGAAATGGAGGGGGTGAAGAGAGAGGGAAGAGAGAAAGCCATCTCCTCCATGACCTCCAGGTATGGCACATATTTTTCTCTTCAGTTTGATTGGACCAAATTATAGCACACAGCCACTTCTGGACCAATAACAGTTGGTAGGAGACCCGTTAAACATGAATTGGTTTAGGCTAAAGAGAATCCTGCTCCGGAGCTAATGATGGGCTGCATACCTGAGCAATTTGGTGTTCTGTAATGAAGAAGAAATATTTGTTGGCTAAACAACACTGATTTTCTACAAGCACCTAATGAAGTACTTGATAGGCATTCAATCATTGTTCTTTTTTTTGCCCAGCCTGCTTGGTTATAGTAAAATGAATACTAGGCTAGGTGTTGGAAGAGATGGCATTTCATACTGACTCAAGCTATGACAAGATTGTGACTTGGAAAAAAATTACTTAATTTTAATTTCTCCACTGCTGTATAAAGGACTGTGGATTAGACAATAACTAAGGACCATTTTGGTTGTGATGTAAAAATACTCATTGAAATACTCTATTTGTCTAGTGCATTAACAGGAAGCTGGTTACAGTGGTCTAAGACAGAATGTCCCCAAATTATAAGGTTGGCATGAATGTTAATTTCTAAATAGATGTACCTACTTGCTTAGGCTGAATATCAACCAGCGTTGGGAGGTGAACACTGCCACAGAAAATTTCATTCATTCATTTGCTCATTCATTCAGCACACATTATTCAGTGTCTACTATGCACCAGACACTGAGCTAAATACAGAAGGTCCTTGATCTTGTAGTATCAGCAGTCACATGGGAGAGCGAAGACAGTAACCACATAAAAACAACGTAATCTCAGGTAGTGATAATGTGCTCTAGCTAATAAGCAGGTCAGCACACTAAGAAATCACTGTGGGTTTACATCCTGTAGGCTGGCAGGAAATACCTCTGTGAAAGAATTGTTCCTCTGTTAAGATAAATAAAGAGGAAAAGCACTTCTCCTTTTTATACATTTTTGCCTGATTTTTAGGCAGTTAGCCATTGATATGGTTATGATTTTCCATTTGTTTCCTAAGAGTTTCCTCTTTGAGAAGCTCTTACAAGTTTTCCCTTGGGAAAATGTTATGTGTTAGAAGAAGGAAGGTTGGGGAAGGGAAATTTTAAAATAGTTTTTGAGTTATTTCAGAATCATAGAGCCATGCCTTCTGAGGTTGTAAACTCTTCTTCAGCTGTTATAAAAGTTAAGCTCATGTTTTCTAATTTTGGAAGCATATTTTAGGCAATAGAAACTGAAGTATCCAGAGACCTGTAGCAATATCTTTATATGCCAATCAAATTGCATAAAGAGGCTCCGAAACAGCACCCTAGGTTCACCCACTCCTGAGTAACGTGATTTCTTAAGCTTTAGAAAAAAGGATCAAAGTCCTTCAAGAGGCAGCAGCAGTATCTAAACTGAAAATGGATTCTTCATTTGGTCAGGGTTCCAGAACTTCCAGTAATTTCCACCTCTCAGCCCCCGCAATAGCTGATAATGTTATTGCTGAATTAATCCTTTTGCCTAAATAGCAAGTCTATTGTTATATTTAGTGAACTTCATTCATGGTTCCTACTCTTGCATCCCTAAAACCTTATTTTTACTTTTGAATGTGTTTTCCAAAGCAGCTTATGAGTATTTAGACATTTGAATATATTGTTAATGTGACACTTGCAAAAAAAAAAAAAATCGTGTTAATCTGGGAAATACAAGAGCAGTGAGGGAGAGAATAATCCTGCCTCCAGGCAAAATTGACCCAGTTAATGTTTGTAATGATTGGTTTGCTGGGATTTTATAAAAGTCAGTTTGTCTTATCTGTGGCTGAGCCTACATAGAACAGAAGCAAATGATTACTTCAATTAATTTGGTGACTCCCTCTCCTGCCCCAGAAAAAAAGTCAACCTGTTTTGTACCACTACTCCATGGCAAAACACTGAAAATATCGCTTAATTCTTATTGTACAAATGATTACCTTTTTTGAGCTCAGAAAAACAAACAAACAAAAAAATATAATGACAAATACAAAAGATGAAATTGATTGGGAACTCATATAAATATATACATGAATAATAATAGTACTAAGATATTTTGCATGCTTGCAATATACAAGTTTCCACTATGCAGAACATTATTCATTGTAGATAAATTCTCTAGAAATTCTAAATCCAGACCCAAAATAGTACTCTCCCTGCCCTCCCCCTCCCCTTGGTGGCCAAAACAAGCTCCATGATGGCCTGAGGAAAGGACAAGGAACTGTAGGAATAATTCTCCTCTAAAGAATGATTGCAATTATTCCCACTTTGAAGATGAGAAAATGAAGTTCAAAGATAGTCCAAATAACTTGCCTAACAACACGTAATTAATGGAAACTGAATTTTGAGACTAGGTCTTCATAATAATAAGCTCTGTCCTCTACAACAGGACATCTGTTCTAATATGCTTTTGCACCCCGAAAGCATCTAACACACATGAAACCCACACATTAAACCCTCACAGTTATTTGCTGATTGATGAAATAAAGTACATATGAAAAATTAATGGAATTATAAAGTTATCTCTCCAACTACCAATCCTTATTTTTCACTCTCAGAATTAGTCTAGATTGGGGTTATTAATTCTTTCGCAGGGTCAAAAGTGAATATTTTAGACTTTGCAGGCCATATAGTCTCTGTTATAACTCTGGGATCCTCTCTCCTTGATGTGCAAAAACAGCCATAATTGATAGTAAATGACTAAGCATGGCTGTGTTCCAATAAAACTTTATTTACAGAAACAGGACTGACCTGTGGGTCTAGTTTGCTGACTCTTGTGAATATTAAAACTTTTCCACTTTCTGTTAATGATGAGTACTTTGCCTAAACATGATCCCATTAACTTATTTCCCTTGCTTCCTGTATCCATGTACGCACAGTTCATTTGATTTGCGTTGTCCTCGTATATAGTCTTCCTGGTATTTTTGACTCTCCTTGTCATGACCCATTATTGAAAAAACAAGCAGCCATTATAAATTAAAACCTGTTAGGATTGCAGCTTGCTATTAGGACCTTCCACTTTGTGTTATTCTTTCCAACAAAGCACAGGACAGGATAAATTCCTCCTGTCATTTAAAAATAATGGCCCTTTATTAAAATTTTGATTTTTTTCAAGCAGTTCTGTATTCACCTGTTCCTTAGCAATTCCTTCAGAAGAATCCCTTCTGCTGTATTCAATTCAAACGAGGATGATTTTTAGTAGTGGTCTTCTGTTTCTCCTCACGACTTCCTGAAAATAACACCTAGTGAAGTGCCCTCCTTGCAACCAGTTCATTTAAATTCCTCTCTCTTGCCCTGAGCCTGTTGTCAGAAGAAAAGATGCACACCCAAAAGTCTCATGTAGACTTTCACACAGGAAATCAAGCATTTGGGGAGTTTCTTTAGAGTCTTTGAACAGCAGTAAACACAATGAAGGATAAGCAAGCAGGGCCTCCCTGGTGGTGCAAGGGGTTAAGTCTCAGCACAATGAAGCTATCTGCACCACGGCAGCACGGGTTCCATCAGGCCACGGAACTTCCCACATGGCGCAGCAGACCTCTCCTGTCTCGCCCACTACTCCCCTTAGCAGTGTATTTTAGTAGATCTGCCTGTTCTGCTCCCCACTCTGTCTCTGGTGAATCCTTTTACCTCCTGCACCTCTGACCTACACCCCAGCTCTTGTTTGCATAAATAAATATATAAATAAAATCTTTTTTAAAAAAGAAAGCAGTAAAAGTAAGAGAAAGGGAAGAGAACATATTGGTCTAAATGCCTTGTATTTGAGAGTATTTTTATAGTCCACAAAGTATTTTTAACAACTTAGTTTTTTCATACAGCTTTCAGAAGTTTAAAACTGAAAGTTGAAAACATAGACACAGAGAGGGAAAGTGACATGTCGGCTTGCTGGGTTAATGGTGGAGCTAAGAGTGCCTTTCATACCAAAATCAATGGTGTTTTCTACATTTGATCCAAAGTTCTCATATTAAGTTGAAATCATCACAAAGTCATAAAAATTATAAATAGTACAAAATTTAATAACATTTTACATACTATGAAACATAAAACGTATCATAAATACATATGAGTCATTACTATAATACTATTGTCTCAGTATTTGTTGAACAAATGTATATAATTGTCATACAGAGTCAACTTTATTTCTCTGAAAGATTCATTTTTGTTCTAATTTTAGGCACAAAATATGTTTTTCTATACCAGTGGTGGTAGCATCTTCCCTAGTTACATTGAAACAAATCTGTACAGGGCAATCGATAGAGAAGTACAGATGACATAAACATATCAACATATAAGGAAGGAACCTTTGTAATAGAAAGCACCTTTTATATACTCTCAAGGTCATCAATCACAAGCAAATGATGATGTAACTCATGTTATATCATCTCCTTCCTTGGAGAAGATACAATGAGCCTCATTTATTTGCTATTATAAATTTTGATATTAGAGCAATCCTAGATTAGCCATTTACAAAACATTTTGACAGCATTCTTTGTCATTCCTCAGAGAATTCACCTCAGCATTGAATCCTACCACAGAATTCTGAACTTTCCAAGTCAATCAGTAAGATTTTGCTCCATAGTTGAAAGCTACTTGCAGTCCTGCTGTAGATATATTCTGAATTGAATATCAAAGGTCAATTGTCTCATTATCGGGATACATTCTAGAAGTGATCTGTTCTTGCAAACATGATGAATGTGAGCTGGGGCTTATCTCTATGGTGAAAAATTATGTTACACAGAGAAGGCATTCAACTGTTATTAACTATGAATTATACCAGGACCTTACCTAGTTCATTTGGTCATCTTTTTTTTTTTTTTTAGTATTGTACTGTAGTCTTTTTGGCCAGTATGAAATAAAAACAATAACATTGAACTTCAGTCTAATTTATTCTGCTGGATATGACATCTAGAGATAGAGTAAGAAATAAATTTTCCCATTAATCTTATTATTGCTTCTTTCAAGCTAGTCCCTCATTTTTCACAACTGATTTAATTTCTTAATCCATATTTATATAAAAATGTATTTCCACATTTACTTTAGAATTGTAAGTCATTTCTCATAAATATATTCTGATTACTCCTTATTTGATGTTTGGGGTTCAATTTTTATTTTTGCTTTCAGAAATGTTCTATTTTGATATAGTCATTAAAGATAATTTGAACATGGAGAACAGCCTAGCAAAAAATTAAGTATCTTAATATTTAAGTCAAGTAGTTTAAAGACTGAAGTTGAAATATATTTTAATACAGTTAAACAATAAGTCCACAACTTGAAAATTACTTTATGAAAGTTTCCTAGTGAATTAGTTGTTGACCATTATAATTAGATTTTTAGACCAAGTTCCAAAGTCTAATTAACACATAATATAGCTTAAGGGCTTATATGTAATGAGGAAAATGGCAAAAGTATGGAAACTATGAATTAATACATTTGGATAAAATAGTGTTTTATTTACTTTGAATACATAGCTTAATAAATAAGCTTATTACTTTAAATGAGAAGGAAGATATAGTTGAGATATTTTATGGGACCAATGAAATTCAAGAAAGTTTTAGGAGTGCTTGAGTATAAAGACATTTTAAAAAATTGTATATAATTACTTTTATAAGCATGGTTTTGTCTTCTTTTTGTAGAATAAAGTTTTCATATGTTGTTTTACTTTCTTTTTGAAATAACATTAGTAGGCAACATTCTCTATGATGTAGAGGTATAGGGTCCTCCCTCCTTTCAGGTGTTGTTACCCACTACACCCACCACCAAAACACCCATAGTATTTGATTGTTCTTGTATTTTCTGCTGAAATTGGGGTTATTACTTGAAACCATAGAAAACAAGATAGAGGAAAGGAAGCGGCAACTTTAGTCAGGTCAGTAGGGAAGACTTGTAAGAGAGGAGGAAAGATAAAAGATGTTAAATATATGTGTGGGTTTATCTCAGGTGAAATCAACACTGTAAAGTGAGGAAATAAAAAAATAGAACATATATGCATAACACACTCAATTGGTAGGATAAGGGCTGTTGAGAGGAAAGTGTTGGATTATAGTTCACAACACCATCATGGTCGGTAACGTTAACCTAGGATGAGCTGGTACAGGGCTCCAGTGAGCAGTGAAGATGGTTGGAGGTTACGGATACTTTAGAAGACTGATGGTTTCTCACACAACTAGACAACCTCTTACAGTCGGATCTAGTTGTCACCCTTCTTGGTATTTGCACAAAGGAGTTCAAAACATATGTCCACATAAAAATTCACACAGAGATATTCATAGCAGATCTATTTGTAATTGTCAAATTTTGGAAGCAACCCAGATATCCTTCAGTAGGTAAATGAACAAATAAACCGTGGCACTTCCAGATAATGGGCATTATTCATTGCTAAGAAGAAACTAGCCATGAAAAGATATGCAGGAACACTAAATGCACATTATTAAGTGAAAAAAAAAAAGAAACCAATTGAAAATAGGATTCCAATTTTGGGACATTCTAGAAAAGGTAAAACTAGGGAGACAGCAAAAAGATCAGAAGTTGCTTGGAATTGACATGGTGGGTGGGTGAAAGAAGAAAAGGTGGAATGCACAGGATTTTCTAAGGGCAAGGAAAACACTCTGCATGCTATTACAGTGATGGATATATGTCATCATATATTTGTCCAAAACCATAGATTGTGCAAAACCAGGAGTGAGCTATAATGTAAACTATGGACTTTGGATGATTATGATGTGTCTATGTGGATTCATCAGTTGTAACAAATGTACCTCTTTGGTGAATAATGTTGATACTTAGGGAGGCTAATGCATGCGTGGGCGCAAGGGCATGTGGGAAATCTCTGTACCTTTGCCTCAATTTTGCTGTGATTCTTAAACTGCTCTAGAAATGCCTTATTTTATTAAAAAAAATTAACAAAATAATTTGGTAAAGGCCAAGATAAAATGGTCAATTATTTGTTGTTCACAGCACAGCTAAGGGATGACTAGCAGTTAAGTTTTCATAACCTACACAGTGTCTGTATTTATATACAAAAATGAATACATTGCTTAATACTTTTGAGTATCTATGAAAGAGTTGAGGAATGGATAATTTGTCTCTAGTAGGATTGTTTGCTGTCATTTAGAAAAATTCACTTCAACACAAAGCATTTTCTGAGTTAGGATGATTATAGCAATGTCCTTCCTCTGTGTTGGTATCTTCTTAAACTATTGTTGCTCAACTACAGTTTCCTTGGTGATGACAACCACTGTTCAAAAGATTTCATCTTTTTCTCCAGACTGAAAATCTGGTTTTTGTTCATGAATTTATTTTCCTTGGTCTATTGTAAACAATGAGGTGCCCCTGAGTTGTTCTTATGTTTCTTGGGACTACCAGACAGTTGTCATCATGTGTGACTGTATCTTTCATGTGTGTTTAACAGGAAAATCTGCCTCAAAATATCAGAGACTTATGTACACCCCATATCTGGAATATTCTTCACTGATTTTACTGCCTCCAATGAGCTATTTGTTAATGATTTGATAGCTCAGAGAAATGTATTATTAAACTGCTATTTACTACATTTATTTTCCTTCATATACTGTTTCATGCAAAAATATATGAAGAGATAGGACTTAAGCACAATAAATTCTTAAGAACATATTGTCTATTTATGAACTGAATTTGTGAAGGATCTATACCTGCTCTCTGGACACTCATGGCCCTCTTATAATAATCACTTCCTTATTGGGAGGGAAAAGATAGATAAAGTGATTTTGTTCAAATCTAATTATCCTGAGTCTGTTTTCTGGCTCTGAAGGTTCTCCAGTCAAACAGTCTTGACATGCAGAACACAGCTTCCATATTATATTTTATTTAAAGAATTTCAGAATAGTCAAGAACACCAAAGTTTTCCACATTCTCTCAGCAGAGTCTTCCTTTAAAAAAAATGACAAAAACAGCTGGAACTAAATAAACTTAAGGAAATTTTGCCTGCTTACCTCAATTAAACATTGCTAACTTAAGGATATGACTATATTTCTAGTATATTGTAAATGTTTTAAAGTGGTGTGGTAAAGGGGGAATTTTCTTAGTGCAGCTCAAAGATAGAAATTATTTCTGGTTTGGTGATTATTTAAATGTTATTCTATACAAGTAGTCTGAATGTTGGAAACTACAATATGGATTGACCCAATTATCAAGTAATGATTTACTAGTGCTCAGAAAATAACGGTGCTCCAGTATATGTGGGGATAGGTGGGAATATGTGTGTGCTGACTGTGTGTGATTGATGCTTTTATCAGGGCAAATGATATTATTTTCTTCGAGTTACATTCTGATGAGATATTGCAGAACACTAGATGCTGGAGCTTGTACAGTAGTTAGGTAGGGCCACCAGTATGCACTGGTATGTGTTTGTGCATGCATGCATGTGTGTCTCTGTTTTAGGGGGGACTGGAATATCTGCTCCAAATTCCTCTCTGGAAACTCATTCATGCGAGCTGTAATACAGAGAGTATGGTCTTCACAGTACTACATAGGGTTTCAGCATTTGCTTCAAGTCTCCTGAGATTCTTGCTATTTATCAAATGGATGGAAATAATTCACACATCTTTCAAAAATACCTGATAGTTTGGTTAAATAGTCCTTACAAGATACTATTATTTAATGACTGACTTGATGTGTTTGTTGTCTTTATTCTATGCTTTTGGTAGTCACCAAAGAACCTGCTGTCATCACTGAGAATAATAATTTTAAAGCTCCATGACCCAAATCTGTAGTAGATGGAATGTGGGAGACATTATCATAATGCCCTGGAGCCAGAAAACTTTTCTGTAGTAATATGAATGCTTTTGAGCAAGGAATATAAGCCTTTGGAATATGTAGCCAATTGTGTCATGTTTTAGAAAATGCTAGAGTACTTTCCTTATAGCTTCTAAATCTTTTTTCCATCATCTGAGTTAAAAATTCTACCCAGATAAGTACCTTTATTTTAAAACCTTGTTTTTATTAAGTCATTCTTCTTGATAATGAGGAGAAATGATTTTTATTAATTATAAATAATTATTATTGGTGCAAGTAGTAAAATGATATGAAATATTAGAGTCATGTATTAAGTACTAGTTATGTGTCCATCACTGGGCCCAGTTGTCCAACACAAATACTTTGTATTCTTATCAAAGGAAATACAAAGTATGTCCAGATGGAGGAAGTGCTCTTCTTATCTTCATTTCATGGTTGGGAGGAATTACAGAACAGAGCATAATCCCTTGGGTCCAGATCACACCATTAGTGATTGAAGGCATTCCTGGAGCTCTTTTCTCTTGTTTATTAGGTTGTATAATCATTTTTACATTGCTAAAGATAATGAGAGCATAAGAATCTAAGAATTTAATTAAAATATAAGACTGTCCCAGCATTGGTTCATGCAGTTTCCTCCACATTTGCTTTCACTGTCAGTTGAAATTCTCCACAGTCATCCTCCAAGATCATTTCAAATGCCATAGTCTCCAAGAAGTTTGCCACAGCAGTTCCCATCATTCTTGTCCCATTTATTGGAGTTATCCCTTCCTCTCTGCACTAAGAGCATATTATCTGTGGCTAAACTGTAGCACATAACCTTTGGACTTATTTGACAGTGACCATCCCATCTAGCATTGCAAATTTGCTCAGAGTATGAACTGTGTTGGCATTTTTGAATCCTAGCCCCTCAGGGTCATATCCTTTGTAGGTACACAATAAACAACTGTTGCAGGTTTGAATTCATCCCACAATACAGAACAGGGAAGATGCAATGTTTGTTTTCTCTGAATTGTATCAACCTTAAGTGGAAAACCAGTTGGGAGTGCAGGGGAGAAAGAACACAGAAAAAGAAGCAACAGACACATTTTATTTTGACTACATTTTTGCTAAGAGACAGATGGGGGTGGGGTGGGGGGTTTAAAAAAAAAGACCTTTTAGTCTTATTCCAGGAGGCAAGTGCATACCAAAGAGTTTAAATGACCAGATCTGGAGTGACTTTGGACAGGAGACAGGGTATCATCAAACTTCATTTGTCTTATTCATTCTAAGAGTTAAAAAGCTGATTTTTAAAAGAAAAATGTAGCTGTAACAGTCATTGGTGTATTCTTCCCGCATGGATGACTGTAGAAAGGTTCTTGAGTTTTTTTGAGCCTGTTGCTTCATGTCTAATCTCATGGAAATTCTAGTCCTTATATAACCAGCACACAATATTTGCTTGATGAGTGATTCTTGCTTCCTCTTTTTCTAGTTCCAACTGAATGTCCCTAAAGAACTATTCTGAGTGGAGATCAAACCAGACATTGCAGTAAAACTTGCCCCCCACCCCCACCCCGCTTTTTTTTTTTTTTTACAACAGCAACTTACCTTACACTAGATGTAGAGTTCATGATTTGACTCCTTACTTGGTTACAGTATTTTGTAACTTTTCTGTAACTATATTCTAGGAAAAATATAAGAATATTATTTTTGTAATACTCTGTTTCTATGACTAAGGAATACATATACCAATGCAGGTTGACTGTATTATATTCCAAAATGCTGGTCCTGTGACCATAACATGCTTCCACTCATAGTCACAAAGTCTAGCTTTCTTTTAGGAAAAAATTAATTTGATTTTATGCAACATTTTCCCAAGTAGTTAAGTCCAAAGACAATTCATTAAATGAAGACATGATTCAATATGATCATTTTATTTAACAAATAGTGACAAAAGAATAAAAGAAATCGAGTGTTAGGGTGAGATTGTTTACAAATTGTTAAAAGTCTTTGTGAACATTTTTAGTTGGTGATTGGCGCTCCCTTCACTTGAGGAATTTAAGTAAAGATAAAACAATTGCTGTTCGGCACTTCATAAGAGTTATGAACAGGGTGTACATGGATTCACTCACCAAATCTCATATTTGAAAGTTTATATAATTTTATGAATTCCTAACATGTTTGTAATGGAAACAAATGAGGATTGAGGTATGACCTAACCTTTTGAAGTTAAAAGGAGGATAAATTCTCTTCCCCAACATACCATTCCAGAATTTTCCTGTCATAATTAAAAATATAGAGAGTAATCTAACTCTAAAAAAACACATCTTTATTCTTAATTGAAAAAAATTATTTTTGAAAATGAAAACAATGATTTTTTTTCCCCAAAATTGATCTCTCAACATGTATAATTTGCAATTCCTAAGAGGAGGACTCAAAATTTGAATCATAGCTGACTTTTAATGGAAGCTTAAATAAATGAATGTGTGAATGGAAGAAACTAAGGGAATTTCAGATAAGGGGCAAAAAGATCCTGTGGCACAACTTAAAATATTCTCTTCATAAATCTTAACCAGTGACTTCATCTCCAATCCAACCACTTTAACTACCATTTTAATGCAAATCAGTACAACATTGTGAATGCGGTAATGTGATTTAGGTAGAAAATTGACAAGTTAATGCCATTTATCTTCACTATTTTTATCAACTTTTTAATATTTATTTACAACTGCATTCATTCATTTTATTTACTCTCTTTGCCTTTATCTTTTCTGATGCTTTCCTCATGCATCTTCTGACTATATATTGACTTCGGGTGAAGTCCACCCTGATCTGGTCAATCCAGTGGCTAATGGGAATGGTCAGTGTGTGCTCACTCAGCTGCTGATCCCAGCAGCCACTGGACTAATCAAGGGACTCATTATTTGGATCATATTTTTTATGTACAGATGGTTTCACTTCCCCCCCCTAAATAAAATAGTAAAGCATGCTCAAATGTGAGATTTAATAATGTTGGAAATATGATAGGATAGATGACCTTGGACTTGGGTTGCATACTAGTATACCCAAAGGTCCGCTTCATTATGAAATAATTCAAAAGTACCAGTTAGGATATTTGTCCTGAAAGGAAACTTAAAATAAAAGTAAAAAAAAAATCATCAGTTATTGAATGCAAATTCCAGTTCTTCTCTTTATGTGTTATTCTTCTTCAAGGAATGAAATTCAGAAGAGAAGGTTGTATTAGATGCAGACAGTTTTAAAGGCTTCCTTTGCTGTCCTTTTAGTTCATTCAGACACTTGTCTTTTGGGTTCATTCCCACATTTCCTTTACTATGTTTTTCTTTGCAGCATTATCAATCCATCCCAGACTGGGGCATGGGGTCTGTGTTTACAGTGTACTGATGCCTCCTTTGGGCTCCCTTTCTTTCTTTCGACCTTCATACCTGCAGTTACAGAAAGAACCCAGTTCTTTAAACAATAAAGTCCTAGACAAACATCTATCTTTCCTCAGAAGCATTTTTTTTTCACAAGCAAGACAGTCGAAAGTCATTAAATTCCAAATCCAGAGATGCTTTTCAGTACAAAGTGTGAAGACAGAATCTTGAATGTATAGTCTGTTTATACTTTCAAACAAATAGGTCACCAGTTGAGGCTAGTGACTCCTAAAAACTTTGATGAAGAAGTAATTACACCTTTGAATGAAAACTAGACTAATCAACAAGTAAATGTTGAATTTTTCATAGGCTCTAGGCAAACGTTATTATAATGGACATTAATAGACAAATACATATATCAGCCCATTAAAATCAATGTTATTGGGCCTCCCCGGTGGCGCAGCGGTTGGGCGCTGCGCTGTGGTGCTGTCGGCAGCGGCGACGCGAGTTCGATGCCCGGCCAGGGAGAGTCCCACATGGTGTGGCGGACCTCTCCTGCCTCGCCCGCTGCTCCCCTCAGCAGTGTATTTCTGATCTGCCTGTTCTGCTACCACTCTGTCTCTGGTGAACCCTCTCGCCGCCCCACGCCTCTGGCCTGTACCCCAGCTTGTATGTATAAATAAAATAAATCTTTAAAAAAAAAAAATCAATGTTATTATTCAAATAGATTTATAAACATTAAATAAATCTTCCCATAAAACATAAGTAATATATCCTGGTTCTAACCTTTTTGAAGGTCTGTGTGAATCAGAAGGAATGTGCATTAATGTTCCTGGCTTGCACATGTATTTGAGTAAAGGAAAGTTAGCTTGTTTATAAACAAAAGTCCCAGTAACTTGCCTTTGCAAAGTCGCAGTTTCCTACCATGAATCATTCTGTATTGTCTGATATATTTTCTAAATTTAGGATGCAATTCATTATCTAAATCCTTGCATGTTTCTAGACTTTTGCCCTTTGTTCTTCAATGTGTAAAAATAAAATAAAATGTCCCTAATTCCACAGCACAACGTAACATAATAAAAAGCTCTTTGTTTTAGAAAATTGTGTGTCAGTACGGCATAATCTATGGCACCAATTAACCAACAACGATAATTGTAAGTTTTTAAAAGCTAGCAAATTTGTTGCTATATGTTGTTTTTTTAATATTCTTTTGAGATATTTCCCCTTACCTCATTTCATAAGGCCCCTTTTATCAAGGGCACAAAGCTATTTATAACAATAGATGTTTTAAGAATTGGCAAACTGTGAAATCCAGGATGGAATGGCAAAATGGCCCTTCAAGGAGGAAATGGACTTTCTTTATTCGTGATGAGTTCCAAGTACATAAAAAAAGGGCTTGCCAATTGCCAGTGGAAAGTGAACATAATTATGACTTTACAGCTGCTTCTTCTAAAGAAAAAGGAGAGAGGGAGAAAATTGGAAGAGTCATGCTTTTTTTTGGGGGGGTGGTTACTGCATCTAAAATGAATACGCACAAAGGAAATATATTTATACCGGATATAAGAAGCCATAGTCAAAGTAATTCTGTACCAACAACTCAGGCCAGGAAGTTAAAAAATCTTGACTTGGCAGACTGTAAATCCAAGATACGCGTCTATAGTACCCTAGCAATTAGAACAAAGTATGGAAAATTGAGGTCCTCAAATATGTTCCTGCTAGCTTGTCTTCCCTGACACAAGGGGAGGGATCTTTCAGCAAAATTGTCATCATCTGCTTTACTGGTTTGACATTTACAGTGTGACTGTTGATCTGAACATTCAAAACTTGATGGGTCTGTCTCTAAAATGTGTGGTCATGAGGAAAGCCCTGTGGAAAGTTTTGCTTGGGGCCTGGGAAGTTAAACTTTATGAGTGTTGTGAGATAGTCCAAGTTATTATTTATAACTGCCAAGACTAATACGTTGTTTACTTTAAAATAATTGTTGGCAACTTTTTTTTTGTACATGGTTGCATTGTTAGTGTTTTAGACTTGGTTGACCATACAATCTCTGTCTCAGATATTCCACTTTGCTGTTTTAGCATAAAAGCAGCGTTTTCTATTATGCAAATGAATGAGCAAGGAAGCTGTATTCCAACAAACTGTACAGAACCAGGCAGTGGTTACATTTGATCCTAGGGCCATAGTTTTCAGACCCCTGATCTAGAAAATTTCAGTGTTAATGCTGGAATTGCACTAGCCAAATGGCTATGTGAACCTTTCTCAACAGTGACATTTATTTAATGCTATTAGGATTTTTAAGAATTAAAAAAGATAACTAAGCCTTATTTTATTCATTAAACATTTTTGTTATCAGTTAGTAGTGGAGAGACAGGTACAAAAACAATTCTTTATCAAAAGTTTGGGCATTCTGAAGAAAAATATTTTGATTAGTTGCTTTCCTAGAGAATCATTTTATCAAGCAACTGCTTACAGGATCTTATATTGAACCCCAAACTGCAAATATTTTATCTTCAAAGGTCCACAGTAGATGTAACAAATAAGAAAAGATGAATGATTAACCTGATTTCAACATAGATATTTGGGGGCAGGGAGAAAGGAGCTGCTAGCTGAATTCATCATGAATGTGATAGAGAAAGCCTCATGAAAAAATCATCTCTTTCCTCTGCCTCCTACATCCATAGGCTATCTCAACTTTCTGAGGAAATGTCAAATTACCTGAATGATAACTATATAGGTGAGTCCAGGGTGATGCTTTTCTCTAGTTCTTTCAGTAATCTGCTTTTGACCTCTATATGCCACTTAACTTCTATTTGATCTATTTTCCCAATTTATAAAATGAAGGAGAGTAAAGAAAAGTCTGTAAAGTGGCCTGAAAGGTTGAGTGAAAGGCCCTCTGAAACACAGGCTTGTTGGGCTTCAAAGAGTCAGAAGGACACTGTGGCTAATGAGAATACATTTTAAAGCATGTAAATGGACAGTATGGGGATGTTGTGAATGTCACATTACTCAGCAGTATTCCAGAGGGTCAAATAACAAAAGGTGACAAAAAACTTTCCTATTTAAGTTAAACCTCTTCACTGAAATAGATATGAGAAAAATAAATAGTTTTGAATTGAAGTTGCTATTTTGTTAGGACGGCAGAGACACAAATTCACCTAGGTATTTTTCAAAGTCTCTTTTATATGTAATTGAGGTAATACAGCTGGAGTGTGTGTGTGTGACTTTTTTTTTTTTTTTTTTGTCTTGCTCTATTTTCTTTCATATCTCCCTCTTTCCTTTGGGAAAGCCAATGTTGAATTTATTTCGTAATCCTGATAATGCTATAAAATTAATATTAGGGAAGCAGCATAACATGTTGGGATTATGCTGGACTCAGCATCAGAACACACATTTTTGTCCACCTGCTTTCTTTCTTTTTTTTTTTTTTAAGATTTATTTATTTATGCATGCAAGCTGGGATGTAGGCCAGAGGTGTGTGTGTGGGGTGGGTGGGGGGGTGTTGGTGAGAGGATTCATGGGAGACAGAGTAGGGAGTAGAACAGGCAGATGGACTGAAATTCACTGCTGAGGGGAGCAGTGGGAGAGACAGGAGAGGTCTGATGTGCCATGTGGGAAGCTCCCTGTCCAGGGATCAAACTCGTGCTGCACAGGCTCTGGATAGCTTCATAGTGCTGCGACTTAAACCATTGCACCACCAGGGAGGCCTCCACCTGCTTTCTCTAACCTTTAGTTTCCCCATCAGTAAGGGAGATACTAAGAAGCTTGCAAGAGTTCTTTTAGGAGGTTAAACAAGATCATAAATGAAAAAGTTGTTCTAGATGTTCAGCATGCAAGTTTTGAATTTAAGTTTGCATTTGAGTGAAGGATATTAAGTGAGATATTCAGACTTGATGAATTTCCCTGATAAGAAAGAGAAGGAAGGGATAATTGAAATGTTTTAAATAAAGGAGACATTGGAATTGTTTTCATTGTGTAAATGACCTCAATGCAAGGCATTTAACTTCTCTTAGCTCCATCCACAAATACCAGTAGCACTGTAAAGGATCACCATAAAGACAAAGGACAGCCTTTCATGGTTCTAAATGCCTTCTAAAGAGTCTATACCAAATGTGGATGATAGTTTAAAGCATCTGTGAATTTAAAGGCATTGGATTATTTTGACATTAAAAACACTGTAGATACAATCTTGAATATGTCAGTATATCTAAGCCCTTCCCCTTAATGATGAGGGCTCTGCTTAGAAGTAGAGCAGAGGTGAGAATGAGAAATCTTTTAAATTTAAATAAATACTCCAAAGTAACTGTAATGATTGAAAGGACCCATGCACATGACCCAAATCTGGTCTGGTAGGTAATAAGCATCTTGGCAAAATGGTCATAGATCCCTGCTCCCCAATGACAGAGACTCACAGGTAGCATGACTCAGGACAGGTTAGGACAGTCAGGACAGGTGACAGGCTGTCAGAGTTATTGGGACCCTTGTTTGTTGGCTGACCTCAGATGATTTTTTTTGTATAAATGAGGTATACCCAGGAGGTTATGGGAAAGAACCAAAAGGAAGTTCCTTTGCTTTATGCTTAGAGAGGTATGCTGCCTGTGAAAGTAAAAGAAGGGGGGAGGGGAGAATAATACTGAAAAGATTATTTAATGATGATGTATTAAAGAAGTATTGAGTTTTTATTCCCATTTAATAGATGGTAAAAATTAAAAAATGAGTAAAGAGGGCTTTGGTGCTTGTAAAAGACCCGATGTAGATATAGGGGAAGCTTAGACTAAAGTATTTATGAAATTTTCTTTGCCCTCTTTATCGTGGTTCTCCTGTGACTAAACCTAGAATTGCTTCTGAAGGCCTGAATTGAGAATGCCTTAAGAGATGCAGATTTGATCAGTCTGGGGACAAGTACCCTAACGATCTAAGCTAACAGCAACCATTCACTGGGGTCTCAGTGTATGACCGTTGTCCAAATAATTTAAATACTTATTTCTTCTGTTGTTCACAGTATATTCATAAGGCTGATGTGATTATTGTCTCCATTTTTCAGAGAAAGACTAGAACTTGGGCAGTCAAACATCTTACTTGAGATAACATAGTAAATAAGCAAAGATCCTGGAATCAGAACCAGAGCTGCCTGCCTTGGGCTTTATCCCCTCTCTGGTGAGAATGCTGAGGCAGGAAAGAGGAAGGACAAGTACAGTGGAAGCAAAGGGCAGAGATTCCAAGATAGAGCAATGGTGCCCACAATACTCCTTGGGATGTTGCGATCTAGAGAAGCCCACAGTTTTTAGATTGTGTAGATGCCCAGATACAAAGAATACCTGCTAAGTTTGATTAAATCTCCTATTTCCCCTAAAGGGAATGTGAGCCCAAAATGAGTCAAACCAGAGGATTAGCTACATGGCCCTTTAAAGGAAACTTCTTCTTTCTCACCTGCCCTAGGTCATAATCATTTGCAAGGACAGACTTTCAAAGGACAATCTCAAAACAGACAGGGCAGTCATGATTTTTCCCTGGACTCACAGACAGGTGAAAGAAATTTGACTCCAAAGCACCAGGAAACAGGAAGTCTCTCTTAAGGTCTTTTGATCTTTCCTTGCTCTGAGGAGGCCCACAAAACGTTGCTTTGCCACTTCAGGCCATTAAATCCATTTGCTTCTTTATATAACAGCTAAAAATAGATGCCAAAATGAAGAAATACAGCCTACATAAAGACACCAATAACAGCTTGCAGGAAGTATTAAAAACAATTCTGCAGAACATCAGGAATCATGTCTTTTCCACTGTGAGTTTTACAGGGGCTCTCATTGGTCAGCTACAAGGTCACTTCACTGCAGGTATGAAATCAGAAATTTGAGGACTATTGAGCATTGAATTTTTACAAAGCATCAACTAGAGTTATTAAGGACAGAGAAATCTGAAGTCATAGTGAGTGGACAGAGGGAAATCATGAGCATTCCTGCCTCCAAGTCCTGTCTGAACACTCAGTACAGCAATCTCTGGCTCCTCTGAATGTTGGCTCTGTGGGCTGTGCCAGAGCTGCTAAGAGACGGTACTGATTGAAAAACTGTCAATGTGAACCAAGTGTGGCAAGCAGATCAGACCCCCGATGCAAGAAGTTTCTTTTCAAAGGTGAGTGATGATGGTTCCATTGTTACATTGGCCATCAATCAGGGCTTTAGGGAAGCAGTAGAACATATTAAATTATCTCAAAAATTTGGAGACAAACAACTGGATTTGATTCCTACATGGACTAATTATGTGACCATTGGAAAATCATTCTCTTTCTCTCAGGCACAGTTTCCTGTTTCGTAAACTGGAATTAACATTAGTATTTCGCATCTAGAGTTGCTATGAGGATTAAGAGTTTAATGAGGGCCTCCCTGGTGGCGCAGCGGTTAAGCGCTGCGCTGTGGAGCTGTCGGCAGCGGCGACGCGAGTTCGACGCCCGGCCGGGGAGAATCCCACATGGTGGGGCAGACCTCTCCTGCCTCACCCGCTGCTCCCCTCAGCAGTGTATTTCTGATCTGCCTGTTCTGCTACCCGCTCTGTCTCTGGTGAACCCTCTCGCCGCCCCACGCCTCTGGCCTGTACCCCACCTTGTATGTATAAATAAAAAAAAAAATAAATCTTTAAAAAAAAAAAGAATTTAATGAATGTCTAGTCCATAATGAAGGCTATTATTAATAAGCAGCTTAATCAGGTGTACATCAGTTTCAGAGAACTGGGGAAAATACAGAAGTGAAAAAGCATGAGGTTTGCTCTCAGGAAGCTTACAGTTGAAAAGAAGGCTTACAGTTAGGTTAAAAAGAAAAGTATATACATCCTGAAATATAGAATACAACAAAATGTTAATTGTGTGAAATGGATGAAACTTGTTTCATTCATTTATTCATTTATAAAAACATGAACAGGATACATCCTATGTTGAAACACTCTTAAGTACAAAGAAGGGTAATGAGGCTTAATTCCCATACTATCATTCATGGAAAATACTATTATTATCTCTGTTTTTGCTTATGAAAGACTGACGCTTAGAAACAAAAAGGAACATACTCCAGGTCTCACGAGTCATATGTGGTAAGGTTTAGATTTGACTCCAAAGTTCCTGATTTTGCCAAGCTATGAAGAGCAAAAACTTAGTTCAAATCTAAACTCTGCTACTCATTAGTTCTGTGGACTTTGTCAAGTTACTCCACTTCTCTAGACTAGAGTTTCATCATCTATAAAGTGAAGGTAAAATTTAAGTATCTACTTTGTGTGCTTTTGTGAGGATTAAATGAATTAAAACATTAAATATTTAGGGTCTCCCTGGTGGTGCGAGGGGTTAAGTCTCAGCCTATGAAGCTATCTGCAGCCACCACAGCACAAGCTCGATCCCCAGCCAGGGAGATTGCCACATGGCGCAGCAGACCTCTCTTGCCTCGCCTGCTGCTCCCCTCAGCAGTGTATTTCAGTCAATCTCCCTGTTTCTCCTCTCCACTCTGTCTCTGGTGAATCTTCTTACCCTCTGTACCTCCAGCCTAACACCCCAGAATTTGTATGCATAAATAAATAAATCTTTATAAAAAAGACATTAAAAATTTATCTCAGTACCTGGCACACTGCAAGCACTGTATCTATAAACTTTATCATTATTTCAGTAGTGAGCATTATAATTATTGCTATCTTAACTGAGTTATATCATGTGCACAGAATATTGCTTGGGAAATAGTACTCACTCAATAATTAGCAGCTATTATTATTACCTAATTGAGTCATTACATTTGAATAGTGTAGGTGTCCTCAGTCAAAATTGCCTGTCAATCTCTATGCTTCCTTTCTTCATCAATGGTCTCATAATACTGCAATAACACTATTTAAAAGGTTGATGTCTTTGTTGAATTCAATAGATAACAACAGAAATTCTGGGATTATTAGTCTAAGGCTATTTTTAATTCTAAAGCATGCAGTTATTATGAGAACTAATGCATATTATATATATATATATATATATATATATATATAAGTACACAATAAATATTGGTTATGGTTAACATATGAGTTATTTACTTTCTTTTTAATGTATCACAGTCCATGAGTCCTATCACTTTTCCTCAGAAACATGTTTCAGATCTTTCCTTCTTATATACCTTCTTTGGGTTCTTGTTGAGTGCAATTGATCTTGTATACCATTGTCAGTTCCTTCAAACTTTGGTTAGGTTAAACACTTTGGTTTCCTATTTCCCACCTTATCAGATACTCTGGCTCATGGTCAAGGTCTTCTTTAGTCCAACTTTATTTTGTCTCACTCATTTTACTTTTCAAGGAGTCTCCCTTCTAGTCAAAATAATCTCCATATAATCTTGCAATAACTCCTGTCTTATGTTGACATTGGGCTATATTCATGTACTTTCCTGTTGTTCACTGGAGAACCTTCTGCTTCACTCTCTGTTGACTCAGATCTGTCTATCCTTCAAGGTGAAGGTAATGTACGAACTCTCGCTTGAAGCATGCCTTAACTGCCCTCATCCTTATGAAACTTTGCCATCTCTGCTTCCAATAGCCTTGAATCCTCTTGTCTAACACAGTTCATGACACAAGGGTGACATTAGAAAGCGGTTAAGTACAAGGCCTTTTTAGTCACATTGTCTGAATTCCAAACTTGGCTCCATCTTATCCTAGTTAGGGGATCTCATTTCACCACTTGTAAAGTGGACACAATGAGAGTATCTATCTAATAGCATTATGAGGTGAAAACAACATTAAGTCATGCAAAGCATTAACTTACGAGCTGCATGTAATATTTTCAATGATGTTGTGATATAGTTGTCATGGTAACAACTCACCTCATGTTTGTTGTATGAACTTTTTCTTTACATGCAACTTTATAATGTCAGTGTTTAAACAAAATATTCAAATTGTATGAAATTCTATAATCCCCAAACATGCATTTATGTCATCGTTAGAATGTTTTCAGTGTCCTCAGTGTGACGGAGTATACAGCCAGATGGTTTAAATTTTTTCCTCTTGTTCTGGATTTATCCCTCTCCCACTCATCCTTGCTGCTGACCACTCCTAACTCAATCATTAGAGAAAGGAAGAGAGTGATGGAAGATTTCAGAACACAGCAGATAAAATGCACAAAGACACACACCCATAATGTGTATAAAGAATGCTTTGGGAAAGTTCTTTTGAGAAGATTGAAGTGATTTTCTCTTCAAAAATCATGAAGAGGTCAATGATTCATAATTCAGAAGTACAATATCCGGGAAAGTTTCTCTACCTGCCCGTGAAAGCAAAGACTATCTTGCGAGACCTTCCAAGTCAGAGCTTTAAAGAAGTAACAAGCCCATTCCCCCTAACTACCTGCTATGCTTTTTTTCTAGAGGTTTCTGCTCTTCTCTGATTCTTTTGCCTTAAAAAAACTATTTTTTTACCACTCTTGTTTCTCCTGTTCAGTCCTCTCTTTATTTCTTTTTCTTTAATGGCCTGGCTTTATTGTTGACCACAAAGTAACTTCTCAAGGGCACTTAGCAGAGCTGTCCTCTCAGGCTCAGATTTTCTCCCTGTCTTCTGACCAGTAATAGAACAAAGGACAAAAGGCCGTCTCACAGGTAACGGTATCTCCTCACTGAAGCCTCATTCTGTTCTTTGGGGCCTTTTCCTCTCTGTTATACTATCTTTGCACTTGAGCAACTTTCCAATTTCTCTTATTTCTATTACCTCCCAACTTCTAGGATGTTTTTTGGTTATTTTTTTTTTTTTTGCAATAAATTCTTCAGTATTTTACTAAAATTTGGTGTCAAAATGGGAAAAGGCAAAAGCCAAACTAAAGCCAATCTTCATAACAAAGCCCCTTGCTCTGGCACGATGCCCAGAGTCCTGGGCCCTGCTGTTTCTCTCCTAACCATCTCCCAGACTGGCCAAACCTCCCATGATATCAGGGCTGTATTAGCTGGTGGAGGAACTGGTGCACCCCAAAATGCTTCTTTATTAACAGTCCTCCTTAAGGAGATCTGGAAGCAATTTTGGAGGGCCGGTGAAGGGGCTCATCACAATGCAAGGGTGTACCCCATTACTATTTAAAAGAATTTTTTGTGACTCCTTCAGTCTGTTCTATTTCTCACTGCTTTGTTATTCCTGTGGCCGGCTTCACGCTGCTATCCACCACACACCTCCTCCTCTCCATTTTTACTGCTCCTACCTTAATCTCAGTGTTTACTGTATTTTTGACTGAAGTATTCTAATACGTACAGTTTCCGAGGGGTGCCATAAAAACAAACCAATGACAAAAAGCTACTGCAAGCTAGGTGTCTTTTTTTTTTTCTAATATATATTTTTATTGTTATTTATATCTTTTACATTTTGTATTCCCCTTGGGTAACCCACCTAGGTATCTTAAGACAACAAAAAATATATTTTCTCATAGTTTTAGAGGCTAGAAATCAGAAATCAAGGTGTCGGCAGGGCCCTGCTTCCTCTAGAGGCTCAAAGGGAAGATCTGTTCCCTGCTTCTACTCAGCTTCTAGTGTTGGCAATGATCCTTGGCTTTCTTTGACTTGCAGCTGTGTGACTCCAATCTCAGCCTTTGCTGTCACATGGCATTTTTCTTCCTATGTCTCTATTGTCTCCTTTTCTCATTAAATCAGTAGCCTTTTTGGATTAGAACCACCGCTAAGGTCCTACTTTCAAATAAAGTCATATTCATAGGTATTGCAGATTAAAATTTCAACATTTCTTTTTCTTTTTTGGGGGGGTGTAATTTAATCCAT
Organism: Scalopus aquaticus; assembly: GCA_004024925.1. Taxonomy (NCBI): domain Eukaryota; kingdom Metazoa; phylum Chordata; class Mammalia; order Eulipotyphla; family Talpidae; genus Scalopus; species Scalopus aquaticus. The sequence continues at coordinate 28,936 of PVIJ01005737.1, read as the reverse complement.
ACTATCTTAATGGATCTCCTGTGATCAGTGTTCTTTTCACTAATCCATCCTCCTTGTACCCTCTCATTAGTTTTTTAAAATAGAAATCAGATTATTCACTCTTGAATTTGAAAGAAAAATTCACTAATTTCCCATTTCTTTCAGTAAGATTTTTTAGGCCAGGGCCACCCTGGTGGCCTAGGGATTAAGTCTCACTGCTATCACCACTACGGCCTGAGTTCAATCCCGGTCAAGGAGCTGACCCACATATGGCGCAGCAGACCTCTCCCATCTCAACCCCTGCTCCTTCAGCACGGTATTTCAGTAACGCCTCCTGTTCTGCTTCCCACTATAGCTCTGGTGAATCCTCTCACTTCCTGAACCTCTGCCCTGTACCCCACCGCCCCCCCCCCGAAAAAAAAGGAAGTACGTAATTAAATAAAAAGATCTTTAGGCCCTTCTCATTTTAGGTTCTTTTCATGTTCCTTTCCAGCCTGGTCTTTCATCCTCTGTCACAGACTCCATGGGTCTACAGTTATGATTGGTAGAACATTCCAGCCCTTGTATATTGTCTTGCTTTTGAGCCCCTAAGCGTCATTCTCTTCTTAAAATGAATCAAACCCTTCTAGGTTTTTCACCACCCCTTTTTAATGCTGCTACTATAGGACAAGTCACCTTGTGTCATTATCTTATTCAACCTGCATTTCCCATTGTCTGGTACCTATGATCTGTAAATAAAAGCTATTGAATAAACCATTCCGGGAGGAATAAAACATTTGGTAATTAAAATTGTCAATATTTTTATCTCTTTCATGTTCTTCATGTGTTCCATAAATTTGAAAACTTATCAATATAAGTATTTAATTTGGATATTTATAGCATGGTAATTATGGGGACAGGTTTTAGAACCAACATGCTTCATTTAGAAGTTACGTGATTTTGAGTCCTGAACTTAACCTGTCTTGCCTTCATTGTCTTCATCTGTTAGTGGAGAATAATATGTTCCTTATTTGTAGAGTTTTGGTGAAGATGAAATCTGAAACTTCCTTATAGCAGTGACTGATACAAATAATCAGTGAACGATTGGTTGGCTATTATCTTTATAAATACTGTTACTATTACGCTTATTAGTTGCCAATGATTGAACCAGAATTATGTGTTTGTCTCTGGAATAAATAACTCTTTTATCCCCCACCAGAGATGAGAACCATAGATAGATACAATGATCAGACAGACAAGAGTTAAAATTTAAGCTTTATTCTAAACAAAATTGTTGGAGTATATGGATCAGATGGTTGGCAATAAGTTCACCCAATCCTCCAACCCAGACCTGAGCCCTTCCACCCAGTCCCGCATACACTGAGGCATGGACCTCTCTGCAGATATCTAGTTCCAAAAGTGGAGACCCATGTATGACTACTTACTTCCAAACTCTCCAGTCAGATAGATCACATTCTCCACCCCTTAGTTCTTCCCTGCCATTTTCACAAAGAGTGAGTGATAGTGAAGAGGCCCAGAGCACTATTCTATGTAGAAGTAAATGGGAAGGGGAGGACAAATACTTAAAACCTGTTAGAGACATGCCTGTTCATATGTGTTACATGCCTTACCCCTCATCTTCAAAACAAACCTGTGATATAGGTATAATTATTACCCATGTTTTAAAAATGAAGAATCTGAGACACAGAAACGTTAATTAATTTACATAGATAACATAACAGTAAATAAAAGAAGCATAAATTGAATCCAAACTCCTTTATGAGGGTTTGTCACCTCGCTTCTCTGCCCAACAACAACAACAAAAAAGAATAATTAAAATTTGTGTCTATCTATCCCTGGTGGCGCAGAGGTTGAGCGCTGCACTGTGGAGCTGTCGGCAGCAGCGACGCGAGTTCGACGCCCAGCCAGGGAGAATCCCGACATGGCGCGGCAGACCTCTCCTGCCTCGCCCGCTGCTCCCCTCAGCAGTGTATTTCTGATCTGCCTGTTCTGCTACCCGCTCTGTCTCTGGTGAACCCTCTCACCGCCCCACGCCTCTGGCCTGTACCCCAGCTTATATGTATAAATAAATTAAAAAATATTTAAAAAAAAATTTGTGTCTATCTATATATGAAGGGATTTGATTTATTTTAATTTATAAATTTGGACCTTTATAATGATAACAAAAATATTGCTTAAAATTATTTCCCCTGCCTCCCATAGTATATATATTAATAGGTATAATTAATGCATGGGTTGATAGAAAATGGCCCACTAATATCCGATGTGATCCTTTTATCATTTTTGTCATAGAAATTTCATCATAGTAAACTGAAAAAACTTTGGCCATTTTTGACTAATGGAAAATTTTTTTTCTGAATCTTCTTTCATTATTCTGCTTCATATTCCTTAATTGTCCTCATCTGTGTTTCATAGTATTCTCTATCCCATTGCAGATCCAATGGAACATTTTCTTGCAAAAAATTCTGTGACTGGGCCATTTACTCATTTTTCATTTAAAAACAAAGTACCCATTATCTTGGTTCTAGTTCTAGTTTTTCCTTCTTTAGATGCTAGCTGCTTTGGGGTCTACTAGTTACAGCACCCCAAGAATAACTTCTGACTCCCTACCTGTGTTTTTACATAGGCATTTTCTTTCATGGATGCACTGTAAGTAAAACAGATATTAGAGTTTTATCTGTGTTTTTCATGCTGCATCTCTTCTGCATAAGTCAAGTGCCTGGCCTAAACTGCTTATCAATAAAGAAGTGTTCAGTGAGGGTGAGATGATGAGGATGGTTATGATGATACAATGATTCTTTAACTTTTTGGTAAGATTCGAATAAGTTTCAATCTGAAAATTATCTTGTTGAAGCTCTAGTATATCTGTGCCTAATATAATGTTATTACTGGATCAACTATTCACTCAGTTCTAGTAGCCAAATAATACTCTCTGTAACTATTTTTCTACTTAATTTTCTGAACAGCAGATTCAGTATATATCATTATCTTTAATTACAACTGAGGATGCAATATATCATTGCCTCTCTCCAAACACCCCAAAATTGAAATGTTGAACTTATTTTATGGTCCAGGTGGCCACTGTGAGTCAGAATTAGATTATAGTGGCCTTGTAATACTGTGTCATTTTTGAACAATATCTGCAACTTGCTCCTTTTAACAATGCTGCTTGGTAATCCTTTTTTGACAGGAAATTACAAGTAGCTATCCACATTACATTGTCTTCCATCACTCTGAAAGACACTATGCAAAGACCAAGATAAGACAGTCTTGACAGGTATTCTTAAATTGTAGTGGCTGCAAATTTTTATCCATGGCTCCATTTGCGTGCCTGGATTAGAGCAGAATCTCAACAAATGGAAAAAAAATCTATGAAATAACAATAATTTTGAAAACAATTTCATGACAACAATAATAATGAATGATGAGGACTCACCTCCTAAATAAGCGCATGCACTTTCTGAAGTTCTGAATACAATTTATAAATCACATGGATAGAATCACTGGAAAAATTTAGCATAAGCATATGTAGTATGAAAGATTAGATTCTTAAGGGAAAAAACTGCATTTCCATTGAGAACAAGATGCTGTCTATTTCATCAGCACTTAAGATGGTACTCATTTTGCGTTTTCCAAAGAAAGAGGAAACAGCAACTGAAACTTGGCCGTATGGTCTCTTTCTCTTTCTGCTTTGATGTACATTAGTTCCCACGGAAACTACATTGGGATGGTTAGAGAGTGACATCTACAAATGTAGTGTAAAGTCATTCTTATCTAATACTTTGAAATTTAAATCATGATTTGTGAAACCCCTTAACAGATTCTGAAGGTCTATGAAAACAAGATTCTGAATGAAGAAACAAATACATAATTGCATTATGGCAGTTCTCAGAAAGTTCAACATTGTTTTTTTTTATGCAGAAAAAGAGAAAAAACCTTATTTGCACAGTTTGCCTCCAGCTGACCTCCTTAACTTGCAGAGGAGAAAATTCCCTTCCTCTATCTCTTTCCATATTGCTGGCAGCCAGTGAGACCACCAGGTAATGTAAAGGCATCCAAGAACTTAAGTGCTGAGATAAGTGACTGCATGTAGGCTGTGACGAAACTTCAGATGTTTACTCACTTCACAATACTTTCTTCCTTGACCCTTGACCTGTCATTGTTAGGATACTGATATGATTTCTTTTATTAATTTGCTAGTGCTTCCTTTATAAATTACAGGTGTATTTAAAAGGAGATGTTTCCAATAACAAACCCTAGGAATCTCACTGTGGAATTGGGGCTACAGGATAAGGTGGGGGAGGGGGAAACAAATTGAGGAGAGAGAGGAGTGGAATATGGTGGAGGGCCTTGGAGTGAGATCTGGTGTGATAGGTGGTATCTATCCGAGGAGGTGTGATCCTATACCTTTGAGTCACATACAATAGTATAAACCAATGCTACCTCAGCAAAGAGAGAGAGAGAGAGAGGGAGGGAGAGAGAGAGAGAGAGAGAGAGAGAGAGAGAGAGAGAGAGAGAGAGAGAGAGAGAGAGAGAGAGA
>PVIJ01005737.1:0-24317 GCA_004024925.1 Scalopus aquaticus | reverse complement strand
CTAAGATATATTTCAGAGAAGAAAAGTCTAGATGCTGAGTTTGAAAGTCCAGATTAAAATGGACTCAGTTTCCTTTCAGCTATAAGCCTTGAGCAAGTCAAAACGTTTCTAAGCCTTAGTATTGTGATTTGAAGAAAGAGGTACAAGTTAAATGGGTAAATATGGAAAGGAGATGATGGAGAAAAAAGTGCTTAGTGCTTGGAACTCAATATATTTGTACTGGATCCTTTAATTTGTTAACCCATACAACTTTGTTTTTTCTGTCTTTGTTCTCATTGTAGTCCTTTTCGTAGAAAGTTGGAAAAGAGTCTCGTGTCATAGTTAAATGTGGGCCATTGACTCCCCATTTTACAATCACTCTCTGGAATACATGGCCTGCAAGGTCACGTTTGCAGTGGGAGAGGGCTGTAGAGGAACATGGGCTCTTAGTTGCCTTACCTGGAAGTGAATGCCACTCAGGCTATATTGGTTCCAACCTAACTGCAGGACTGGACTAAGAAGTGAGCATGTCAGCGAGTACGTCAATTACAGGTGCACACTGACTCTCTTCCACATTAAAACAGAGTTCAAAATAGCTCATTTTTTAAAACTGAGGAGTATAATAAAAAAGAGAAACATTAAACAAGCACACATCACAAAATGGCAAATGCTGTGTTCCTGATGACATGCTCATATGGTCTGCTGTTCAACACTGCTAGTTTTATCTACATGGAGTAAAAGAATAATACATTCTTCATTGATAGAGTAAGCTACATTGCTTCATGTCTCCTGCCCATGGAGTTAAACTTTAAGAGGCATATAAATAAGCAACTTAGCATATGTGACCTCCTGACCGTGACGTGTTAAATTCCAGGAACTATATTACTCTACCACTTTTATTTGTCTGTGGGAAATCACTTGATTTATGTCTGATCCCAAGATACAATAAAAATGTGCAAGTATGCCAAACTAGAATGATTGGAACCTGTCAAATAAAATTTTTAGTTGCTCTTAAAATATACAAATAAAAGTAACCTTTGATTAAGGATAATGCAGTTTATATCACACTTTTATCAGTATTCAGACATAAAACATATTCAAATAATTTAATTTCAATATAGTACAATGCATGATAGTCTTTGGAGAGGAAGATGTTTTGCAAGATGAAAAGGAAAATTTCTTATTTGCAAAGAAGTTACAGCAGAAAAGCAGTTCTAGCCAGAAGGAGCTCAAGCAGCATAGACAAGAAAGATTAAGAAAACATTCATGCAGGCAAGTCTGAAGTTTCTCAACTTTGACTTGTTTACATCGACCATTCATTCTTTATGGGTTTTAGAATTTCAGATGGGGTCCAGCTAGAATTGTAAACCAAAGTGCCAAAATAGCCCACGTGACTGTTGGAAAGGAATTCCCAGTGAAGTTTCTCAACTCCAGTGGTTGGGATTATTCCAAAATGATTCTCAGCTCTTAGATATTCTAGGCAGGTCCACGTTTTTGCACAGTGAGACTCAAATGCAACCTGGAGAAGTCCCATTTCATTAGCACTTCATTTATAGTGTACCTATGTTAAGCCTCAACCTTCGAATTCTGTTCTTATCCTAAACAGGAGTGAAATAAAACCTATTGTATTTAATACTGACCTAAGTACAGATCCTGTTGTGTATAGATGTGGCTGAGGCATGCTCACCTTTGATCTCAGAACACTCTGAATGTTCTTCAGAGGATAAATAGTTCTTTTACAATTTGTGTATATTTATTATTTCTTTGTCATTCAATATTATATATTTGTATTCTGGCTCATTTCAAACTGGATAATTGATGGTCAAAATTACTAAACAAAATCACTTGGGTTTATGATCATCATTTATCTTTTCGGCATTGGGATACACACTCAACTCTGAAAACACCTATTTATCTTGGGACTCAAAATAATGTCACCATGGGAACCTCAGCATCTGTTAGAGAAGGACTGTGGCCACAGTGCTTAATACATTACCTGTCAATTACAGACACTCAATGTTTGAGAATGAGGAAACGAATGAATGAATGAATGAATGAATGGGAACGACATTTTCCTGTATCCATCCACAATTTATTCCAGAGATTGTTCTACACTACCCATGAATCAGAATAAAACTTCAGTCAAGCTGCAGATCACATAAGATAGCACAGGAAGATCATCACTGGGGTGGGTTCAGGCTGCAGGAAAGCAGAGAGAGCCAGACAGACAAGGACCACTGTGCAGACAATATCAGAAAGTCATTTTAGCTAATTGCCTGGTTGGAATTCCTGTGGTTTCAGGAATACAGAGTTTTATGATAAGTTTTTAGTTACTTTCACTCACCCATGATTCCAGGAGTAATCACGCCACACACATTAGAAGAAATTTGCAGTCACTTGTATTTAGTTTGACACTTTATGCATCAAATATACATACATTTTTAATTGTGACTCCTTTAGGCCAAGACTAACGTTAGTTATTCTCACTATTATAACTCACTTTGACTAAAGCTATTTTTGATTAAAAACATGATGGGAAAATCCAAAGATCAAAATGATTAAGCACACACATGCAAAAATACTAATGTATGAGCACATACATATACTTAAATAATAGTACTTAATGTAATACCATATTATATGTACTGTGTAGTAACGTATTCCATAGAAATTGGCATTTTATGTGTGTATATATTATATATGTGTATGTATATATAATCCACAAAAGAGTGTGTGTGTGTATGTGTATGTATATGTATATATGTATACATATACACACACATAGATGCATAGATGAATATAAATGTATGGAATTCTATAGGTGTTACTATTAGGTATATGTTCATAGAGATATGTGTACATATATCTTCATATATACATATATATTTATTTTTACTGGCACCATTCCCTTATTTACCAAATATTATTAAATAATTATCATATCTAGGCATTCTGTTAGGCATTTAGAATGCAAAAAGTGAAATCATATCCAGCCCCAAACTTCAAGAAAATCACAATTTACTGGGGCAGACAGACTCATAAACCCATAAATGCTGTTTAACGATGATACAGGCAAATGCTTCCCAGAAGTGCTTAAGGAAAGAATGCTCCAGATATTCACTAGTGCCTCCTATTTATCACATGCAGGTCTTTCCTCTTTTATCTAATCCAATCCATCTTCCAAGTAATGAGTTTGCAGATAATTTTAACCTTGATAAAACCTCAAAATGGTTGCAAGTGTTGGTAGGAAGGTTTTGATTTATGCCTCTAAAAGCTATAACACATTTGCTTTTCCCAACACCATATGAAAATTTGTTGCTTGCATCTTGGAAATGATTCTTCCTGTTTAAATTTCTTCCTTTTTATCATCTTGCAATTTGTAAAATGGAACGATTCATTAATGGTTTTCTTGAGATTTTTCTAAGTCATCACATTTATAAATATCGTAGCAACATTCAAAGAGTGTATGTAACTCTGTATACACATTGGAAGTAAAAATAGACACAAACATATGCGTGTTCAGATGATAAAAATGTATAGCTAACTCTCTGCATCATGATCTATGAACACAGGTATGGTTGGAAAATCTGTTAGATATGAACATTCTGTCTCAGGGTTTTCATCTGTAAAACAGCTAGCATCGCCTTTCCTTTCCTTTCCAGGCCTGCCATGAATTTCAAATAAGATAATATGAGTAAGTGGTTTATGAGGTAAAATATACTATGCAAATACATGTTTGGCCAAGATGTGAGGGCCATTTGGCTGCATGTCGCTCTCTCACTGGTTCCTAAACTACCAGAATAGCTTCTGCAGGTGACTACGGGGGAGTTAAAATACATGTTTGATACAGTTCTCTTCAAAATTACTTTTCCACCTCTTTCAAAAACCCAGTTCTATCCCCTTTCCTCACTTCTTGCTTGTGTTCCACTGTCTATCTTTGCTTCCCACTTTGAATTTGATCCTTTCTCTGGTAATAATATTGGTTTCCTCCAAGCAATATTTGCACAAGTAACCCAATCTGAACTGCCTCCTGATCACCTTTCCCAATTTCATGCAGAATCCTTCAGTCCTGGTCACGTGACATTTCACTGGGCGTGCCCAAGTACTTCTGAAAGATAGTATACATTTGTAGAATAGGCCAATCTTATTTTATAATGGCAAAGTTCCAAGCATTTGTTTTCCAAAATGGCTCAGATCACTGAAAAGGCAGGGACTTTCTGGACACAGAAATCAGCTACATTGACTCACTGGGGCTAAGAACCCTGGTGACTCATCAGATAATGGTAGCATCGCTTTCAGTGCATCACTGACATAAAATAGAAAATATTTGGGTCTAACTGGAATCATGCAGACAGCTGAAGTATTATCTTTGTTTGAAAAGATCTTAGAGGATGTGTTTTAGCATGTTGCTCACCCCCTCTTTATCAGAAAAAGTTGAGTTAGAGTTTGGACCATGAACTCTGACGTATCTTTGACCTAGGGCAAGTTATTTGGCCTCTGCAAATCTCAATTTTTTGCATATAAAATGATCCTGGTTGGCTTCCTTTTATTTACAATAGAAATATTCAAGAGAATATCACTCTATTATAACAGTAAGAAAAAAATATCTGTGAACACAGATTCTTGAAACCATTAGAGAGATGAGATTTCCAATCACGTGAGCTGATTTCAAAAGGCTGAGATCCCCTCCAAAGAGATGAAACAGATCATTGTTTCACCCTTGGAAGAATATGAAAGAGAGAAGGAACTGCCAATAAGGAGGTAAGGAGAAAATAACCACAATTCAACATATTTTTTTTTTTATAAAGGCCAAGTATGAGTTAATGTGCCAGAATAAAATCCGCAGTAACTCCAGATACAAATGAAAGTATTTTTCTGTGATTCCTACGAGTGCTCATAAATATTAAGGAGAGGAAAGCTGAGCAAACCCCTCCCATGATGCATCTTTGTATTTTTCTCAAATCATGTTAATGTCATAGCTCCCAGAAAAATGGCAGGTAGCCCTCCCTCCTTCAAAAACATCAGATACTTAGGTATATGTCCACAAATTATCTGTAATATTTGTTCACCAAAATGACAAAATATCACTGAGAGAAATTAAAGATGCAAATAAATGGGGATATATTTTATGTTTATGGTTCAGAAGACTCAATATTTTTAAAATTTAAAGTTTCTCCAAATTTACCTATAAAATTTAATGCAGTGCCAATCAAAATCTCAGGTTTTTTAGTAGATTTTTTTTTTTTTTTGTCAAGTTGACTTAAAATTTTATATGGAAAAGGAAGCAACCAAGACTAGCCAAACAATTTTGAAAAGGAAACACAAAGTTAGTTGACTCATATGACCAAATTTTAAAGCTTTATTTGCTAAAATAAGTTATACTTTAAGAAATGTGACTTTAAAATGGAGATAATAGGGTGCTTACTTCAAAGACTTGTTTGGTGAATTAAACGAGGTAACTGACGTCATTGGCATTTGCTATTTGTTACAGAGTCATTAAGAATAATTCCTGCTCCCTTCCCCTGCCACCAAATGTTCTAGAATTATAATATGAGTGCAAATATGGAGGCTGGGCTGGAAACATTTGTGTCCCTGATGAGATAAATATGACAACAAGTGGAAAATTAGAGAATTTAAGCAGATTTACTATATAAAGAAGCCAAGCTGCAGGTATTCTTGCTTATACTGGCTTCTTCCAAGGTTCCCAGAAGGGACTCTAGCAAGATATTCCACTACCATAGGATGCTGTAAAATTTGTAAAAGTAAAATAACTTGTCTAGAATTGTGTAAATCTACGGTCTCTTTTCACTCCTCCCTTCCCTCTGTAATATTTTTCTTTATGTTCAATAGGATTGGAGTGGCAACAACTTTTTTCTTCCTCTTTCCCTTCCTCCTTCCCTTCTTCCCCCCTCCTTTCTTCTCCCTTTCCCTTTCCCATCTCCTTCCCTTACCATCCCTTCTCTTCTCTTTTTCTCCTAGTTCTTTCTCCTCCTCCCTCCCCTTATCTTCTTTTTCTTTTTTGTTCAGTTTGCTAAGGGAAAGTTGAGTTGGAGACAGAGTGGAATATTTTTTTTAGTAACATCCAAGTATAACTAACTTACAGTTAATCAAGGGTTTACTGCCTTACAATAATATTCCTACTGTCCACTATGCTGATGTAAACTGGCATCCTAATGTAAAAGTGCTGGGGTAGAAATAATATTGTGATATTAATGTGAGCTATTTGTTCATATGTTTACCTCTGCATTTATCCCCACCAGACTGCAAGTTCTTGGAAGCATGGATTTTCATATGTCTCCTTACACTGGCCTGTCTGGTATCAACTCCAATGCCTGATAAACAAAAGATTCTTGAGGCATGTTCAGTTAATTTCTGAAAGGATATGCTCTGAGAGGAGTGGGCTTGTGGCAGTAAGAGTAAGAGAAGGATGGCAAGCATGTTTCTCTGACCTCGGTCAGTGTGTGTAGTCCTTAGCAGGTGTGGGGCTGAGTCTAGATTTTGACCTCATATGGTTCTATCAAGCACAAGAGAGACAAAATGTGAGTGAGAACAATTAACAGATTAAAGTCAAGCCATCGGGGCTTTTGGCTTGAGCCCATCTGGTTATTAATGGTGTTTACACGGAAGGGTGGAAGAGAAAGCACAGAATGTGCTGTGTCTCTTTGAACTATCAGAGCGCTTATTGCATAGACATCCGGTATGTCTGGAAAAAAAAAATGCACAGCTGAGCAGAAGTACCAGTTCTTAAAACATGTGGGAGACATGAAGTATAGTTCTGAGGAAAATCTAATTCAATCCAGAAAGCTCTGGAATGAACCCTTCAGAAATACTTAATTCCATGGTTATGAAGCATTTGCTTGAGTTGAATAATAACTAAAGTGTTTTCCTTTCCATAAGTAAAAGAATGATCTTTATGTTCTTAGCACCATTTTCTTGCCAGGTTATGAGTTGTGACCCAGCATAGTACCACTTCCCCACAAATGTTATGAGGGACAGCAGAAGCCGGCAGAGCTTCTGAAACAATTTATAAGATTAAAAATTTGAGTAAAGTATCAAGTGGGTAAATTACAACTTTTGTTACCAATAAACATTTTATTTTCCTCTAATTTTGGACCAAACAGATGTTGAAAAATTGCCACTTTCTTAATTTAAGGGAGGCTATTTCAATGGTGTCTTATGCTATTATACTGTCTGGAGTGAGATTTTTTTTTTAGACCGCAAAACCACCTGCTATATTCTGTATGGAGACTTCCCTCTGGCTTGTGTTGACAGTAATCTCAAGGTAATCCTTTGAAATAAAAACTTATAAAAAATCTTGTGACAGGACAAAGAGATAACATGTGTGGCAGAGAAAATGAAACTAAGTGTTTATTTTTCTGATAAAATAGGAGGACCTCTTCTTTCCCAGTTGTAGTGTAGTGACTCAGTTCAGTGAACTACATAAGCCTCTCGGGAGATTAATTAGAAATCTTGTAAACTGAGCACAAGAGGCCAAATATATGTTGGATGAACACCGAAAAGGCTTTTTATGAAAACAGGAACTCCCTCTGAATCATCTAGAAATGGGGTCTAATGACTGTAATTGAGTTGTCAATTTGGGTTCAGAAGAAGGGATATTATCTTTTGTCTCTACTGAAGAATGACAAGAAATGTGGGTGTCATAGCCTAACAAACAAATATTTCTCTTTTGCTCCCAAAATTTCAGTGGCATAAAATAAATTGTTCTGGATTCTCTCAGTAGCTGACCTGTAGGCTGTGACATAAAGTCCTGCGGTGATTTCCTAAATGGTACCCTAAGCAGCTGAAAGAGTTGATTCCCAGCTTCTCCTAGGGTGTAGAGAGATTCTAATTCAATTAAAAAGGAAAGAGAGAAAGATGATGGGCTGTTAGAAAGGAATCTCAACTCACCATTTCCCTGTAGCCCTCCACTAGGGGAAACAATGAATGGTGGGGAATCTTCACAAAGGAGTCAGAGGATTTCAAATCTCTGAAAAGATCAAATTCATTTGTCTGCACTGTGAGTCCCTTCTAAATAGTTTTCCTTTCATTTTTTAATTTCTTTTCCTTTCCATTTTGCTTTTTCCCTGTCCACTGGGTCTCTGACTCAGTTTTTGAACTGTTTGCTCTGTCTTAATGTAAGCTCTGTTGTTTTTACTGTTAGTTTATAAGTTTGCATTGAAAGTTAAGTTTAATGTGGGCTGTTGTCATTTTGAAATCAAGTTTTGTTACAAAAAATTTTAAGAGTCTACATTTTTAAATTATCAAACTTGGAAATACGCATATACTGTTGAGTAAAACAGTCATGTTCTTTGCCTTGAGGATTACAGTTTACTGCACCTAAAACACTGAAGATCTAGAGTAACAGTTCTATAATGCAAGTTGTTATAAGTGCAGTGTAGGAAATTATTTCCTAAAATAAGAGTGCTTTTAGATACTAATTAACTTGCTTTTTTAATCAGTTACATGCACTTGTATACTAACATTTATGTTCACCTTACATGACATGAATAATAGTGTTTAAATGGATGTGCATGTTTTAAGAAGCAACCAGAGCTGTTACTTCCTCCAGTCAGATCCCAGTATAGCCTCTTTTTCACTTACCATACCTCCCATTTTCTGAAATGTATGAGAGGAAACATATTGCATCCAAATAAATGCACTTGGGAAATATTTATTTTATTTTTGTGAAATTTTAATATTATCACATGAGGATGGAAATAAGTCCATCTATTATGAGAGTTTTTTCTTTTGTATTCTGATTCTTTTTTTCCATTTTCTTTCATGTAAGAGTGTAGTTGATTAGGAGAAGAGGAAGAAAGATTGAGGCCCTCTTTTATTGCAGCAGCCATATGACATTTTATACTCCAACTCCTTTTGTTAAAAAAAAGAAAAAAATATAAATCTGATGAGTATTTAAGATGAAGGAAGACTTTTCTACCCCAAATAAGCAGTCATTCTTTTCAAAGTTGTTTCAGATGCCCCTCAACTCCTTATCTTGGCGTATAATTTTGCCTGTTATAGTTTAAGGCATTCAATTAGATTTTGTTTCCTCCAGTACCACCTATTTACAAAGGTGTGATGCACAAGATTAAGCCTTAATTCCTGCCTTTAATGAACAACAATCTGAGATCAAATGAAACAAGAACAAAAATAAATATGGCAAAGTAGAATATGATCCTGTCATAAGAAAACTGCTAGTGAAATGTCACATTTTAAATGTCCTGCACAGACATTTGTGCAGGGTAGAAATTCATTATATGCTGGTCTCTTCCTCATCCCTGCTGTCGTGGGAAATGGTACCTGAGAAGGATGAGTAAATACAGCACCCTGGATAAGGTGGCTTTCTCATTAGGAAAGTCTGGGGAAATGTCTGTGGAACAGAGAATGATTTCATTAGACTTGGAAGTAGTAAGTGTAGGATGGAAGCTGAAATGATATTTGGAAAGGTAGTTCATAGCCTGACAAAACCTTGCCTATTGGGGGAAAATTTTTACTTCATTTGATGGCTAAGAGGAAATCATTCAGGGTTTCAAAGTAAAGAGAACCATACTATGACCTGTGCTTTAGAGGATTACCCCAAAAGTTGTGTGAAGAATGAATAAGAGAAACAAGGGCGGGAAAATGACTTAAGAGTTGATTGGAAAAAATACTAAAAATTAAAACCCTTACCATTTTATTTAATACTGATTTGGTATCAAAATTTTTACATACATGAATTTTAAATAAGAGCCATCTTGGAAGATAGTTATTTCCATTTTTACTAAGAATTTGAAGCTCAGTGACTTCTTCCTGACATAGCTAAGTAATATATACCTTGAATTACACAAAGCATAGCTCCTAAGGAGCATATGTAATGTTTAAAGCCACTTTTCTCTGCCTCCAAAGTCTGTAGCAGGAAGTAGGACCCACACAGTTCTTAAAGAAGTGCGTGATTTGGATGGGCCCCTTGATTTTCTCAGGACCCAGTTTCTCCATATGAAGAAACAGTCAAACTTTTTAAACTCTAAACTCTGTCTATACTCATCTATCCAATTCTTATTATGGCTAATGGTATGTGTTTGCAAGCTGAGTAACAAGGGTGTCACACAGAAACAGAAAAGAGATACTATCAAAACTTATTTTCTAACTAATGGAGCTGACTCTTCAGAATGAAGTATAATAAAATTGCACAATTACTAATAGAGTTTTGATAACTAAAATGATATTATAGGAAATTCATATTTATAGATTATACAAATTTGGTTGCAGTTGGATGATATTCGACGATAATTTTATTAAAGGTACATTTAAAAAGTTCCGCTCAATGATATTTTCCTCACAGATATTCTAGAGTTAAAAAGAAAAAGCTTGAGGAAAAGTATAAAGACCCTAAACCCTTCCAACTTCAGTAAAACAAGGAATCAAGAACAGAGTTTGTCAAAGAAATAATTGGGGACACCCTGGGAAGAAGGGACTGAAGTGTTCAAATTTATCATAAATCATTCACTGCCTTTGGCAAAGCCTTGGTGCAAATCATGAAGCTGAATATTGTAATGTCATTTAAATATTCACTCAAGACTTAATTCTGATTCTGATGAAAATTTTACCCAAGAAGGGACTATGAAACTGAATCTCCAGAGACAAGTTATGTTGGTCAAGATAATGTTTGCCTTTACGAGAAAGGTGAGCTGCTATTTTGAACCCAAATGAGAAGGATTTTTTAAAAGCACCACATCTATTTCTTTTATACTGAGTAGGAGTAAACCCAGGAAAGGATGTGAAATCAATTCCTTGTCTGAAAAAAGGATAAATGAGAGTCCCTTTATTTGTATAGGACTGAACTTAGAAATTGCCTCTGAAATCTGTATCAAGTGTTTCTAAATGGTATAGGCGTGTGCATCAGTGATGGCTCAGTAGATCTAAACCTGTCTGAAAATCAGAGCAATTGGAAAATGTTTGTGCTCACTCACCTCCTGACAAAGCAAACAATAACTAACACAGTTGGAAGCTACAGCTATCTTCTGACACATTATGTTTCCAGCCCCAAAATGTCACCTGAAACCCGCTGAATGGAGATGAATGAAAACCAGCAGTGGTCCTGAAATACGAGAAAGGAGAAAAAGCCCCAGCTGTAAAAAGGCCAAGGTTCTTCAAAGCCTAACAAGCTGTTGACTCAGACCTTAGCAAAGTCAAGAGCATGTGTTCTCTGCTGAGACCAAAGGTCTTATAGTTGACCAGGCAGGGAAACTTAGGATCTCTAATTTGAGGTATAACTGCAACATGTGAATTCTTAAAGAGAAGAGCTACGGTAAACCTTAGAAGGATTTTCCATGTCTCTGTCATTTGAAAATATAAAGACTCTGAAGACTCTGATGTTTGAAGGAAAGGGGACTCAGGGTCCTCCAGAATTCAGTCTTATTCTGTCTGGTCTGATTCCATAAACTTTTTATCTTGTGGCAGTAACCAAAGAATTCTTCAGAGTCAGTGCCAGTAGAGGAAAACTGATATGTGAACGTGGATTAGTCACTTTTAAAAATCATTCTTTTTGGACCTTTTCCATATTGATCATTTTGGTCAACATGAACTTTTAAAAGCACTAACATTTCTTAATAAGAGAAGTTATAAATGCATGCCTATTTAAACTGAAGGGGGGCATAAGAAATAGGAATTATCCTTCATACCTTTTAAGAATTTAAAAATTCTCAGGTTATTTGAGTCAAAAGCCTACTTTGGGATTCTCCTGAGTAAAGTTACTATGATCATGTAAAGATATAATTTAATGTATGTGGTGGACCTCAACATTTCTCCATTTTTTCCTTGTTTCTTATTTTCATTGGTTGATTTCTTAGCATTAGCCTAGTTTAAAAGCTCAGTGGCCTTTTGAAAAGGTGCATTTAGTAATGCAAGATGCAAGAAAGACTGATCTTATTTTCATGACATGACTATGGTCCTGAGTTAATATATAAAGCACCAAGATTTATACATTTTCTAGTTTCACAAAGGAGTTTTAGTGCTTAATTATTATTATTTCTGTAGTTTCAAATTATTATTGTCTTTTTAATAATATTAAACTCCTAGGCACCAGTCAAACTGAAATTATAATTTCAAAACTGAAGTTATAACTTCATTAATTGGGAAGGCAGAACTTTATGTCAGAGAACTGATTCAAAGGTGAGAAAGTGGGAGGCAAGAAGGAAAGTGTTTCACATACCTATCTAGCTGAATTTCCCATGCTACTTACTTAAATAGAATTGTGTTTTGACCTTAAAGAAAGCAGAAAAAAATCTAAACAAGTTCTAGGAATTCCTTACATTTGTGATAGGCCTATTTTAATATTGTTCATTTTTATGTTTATCTAGAAATACTTAGCTCTTTCTCTTCCAAGCAACTAAGATTAAAAACATATAAATAAAAAAAAGAAACTTATGCAATTTGGATGCTGGAAAAGTATGTACAGAAACTGATATTCATCCACATTTTAGTTAAAATGAAGCATTAACATTAGTCTAGGTCAATATATTATTTTGCTCCTCATCTCACCAATTTATAATTGTAATTGGGCAAAATGTGGAACTTTTCCGATTTTTCCAGCACTTAGAACTCTCAGAGCTCAATAACTATCCCATGATTAATAATAAAGTGACTCCCCTCAATAACAGAATTATACTGACTTTATTTTTCCAAGCACTTGAAATCCCTCTGGCAGGAAACTCAACATGATATATCATGTGCTAAACTGAAATTTGTTTAAAACATTACACATTTACAGCTTTCCCTTTAATTCTTCCAAACTTTATTTTAGTCTTAAAGGTATTATTTTCCAATATTTTAGCAGTAGTAGGGAAAATATATTGTTAGAGAAATATGCTAGAAAAGTAAGGAGAATAAGGTTTGGGGCTATTAAGTTATATTAACAGCTTTCTCTGGCTTTATTTAAAAAATTGATGCAATAAATGTCATTTTAAATATTTTATCATACATTTAATCTGGTAGAGTAGGGCTTTGACAATTTATTCTTGAACACTCTGTTTTTTAATGAGGTTTTTCATTCATGAAATTCATTAGTATTTAGAACAAAGAAAAACAATTGTCAAGTTTATGATTTGTATACTAAAGTAAATAAATACAGTGTTTAAACTAGTAGATTAAGTCCACATATATTATGAAATTATGAATATTTCAATTTTCCCAATGTTATAGTTTACATTGTATGTACTAATTTTATATTTATACACACACACACACACACACACACACAATTCTCCACATTTTACTCACATGAGGTACTAGCTTATACTGAATTTCATTCTTTTTGATAAGTGATTTTGAATGTTCCTAGATAATCTAGAGACTGATCAATTGATTGATTTGTTCATTTATTCATCTAGTCAGAGATATGGATTGCAATAGTAAGATATGTCATGTACTAGTTTGTCTTCTGGAAGTACAATATTGAGAAGGAACAGCTCTTGCTCTAAACAGTGGCTAACTAGAGAATAACAAAAGGGTATATTGAGGGTTAGCTAGTGCTTAAATTCAGGAACTACACCCTACAGGTGTGTAGGGTTGGAATGCTTTCCTGTTGGAGATGTATACATACCTACATACATTTACACACACACACACACACACACACACACACACACACACACAGACTTATAAAATCTCCAATTAATGGTAAATGGATGGTGCTGTGATCCTCCCCTAACAGAATCTGTGGGTCCATGAATTAAGAAGTAGAATATTAGGGGCCTCCCTGGTGGTGGAAGGGGTTAAGTCTCAACACTATGAAGCTATCAGCAGCCACTGCAGCATGAGTTCGATCCCTGGCCAAAGAGTTTCCCACATGGTACAGCAGACCTCTCCTGTCTCACCTGCTGCTCCCCTCAGCAGTGTATTTCAGTCAATCTGCCTGTTCTGCTCCCCACTCTGTCTCTGGCGAATCCTCTTACCACCAGCACCTCTAGCCTATACCCAACTCTTGTATGCATGAATAAAAAATAAATCTTTAAAAAAAAATTTAAAAAGAAGTAGAAGCCTAGGTGATTGTCCCCCTTGTTATTACTTGGAATGACTCACTTGTGGACTTTATGCTTCTTATGCCAACAATTTAGACTCTTCTGGATTAGGAATTCTAGTTTCTATTTTTGTTTGTTTCATATAGGTGGCTATGAATTTAAGTTTAATATTGATTTATAATTTATATATTCTTACTTATTAAAACAACATTTGAGGAGGTGACTATTTTTGTCTATCAAAACTCACAGTACACACATCCCCATGTCCCTGTTGCAAGCATTGGGACCAGAGGACACTTGTTAGGGAGCATACTGAACACAGGGAGCATACATGTTTCTAAACCAACTATGACTGCTACTTAGCCATATTGGACTTCTCATGCAAGTGACCCCAAAGGCAGAGAAGAAAGTGATCATATTGGTGGGGATAGTTGAACCCCTTCAGTTGCTGCTACATGATGGTTCACAGAAGAACATGTCTGTAACTCAGGGATGCAGCTGCTGCCATCCTGGTGATGATGGAAAGTGGACCTTTGTAAAGACAGTGACCTAGCCAGGATGTCATAATTAAGGACCCTGACCACTTGAGAATGAAGGTTTGGGTCAGCCCACCAGACAAGTATGTTGAGGCCAAATGGAACTGAGAGAATGGTGGAAGCAATGAGTGCACATGGGTAAAGGAAAAAAAAAAAAAGATGGTTACTATCAGGTTTCAGTGACCAGTTGCAGCATCCTGGATTCTAGCTCTTTTCTGCTAACTTTTCTACATTAAGTCTAATGTATGAATTGCTTCTGGCCACTAACTAAAAGGTTCTGCTAAAAGCCTGAGTAATGCAAAAGGTGAAGTTTATCAGAAAACTCATATGTTCAGGGGCCTCCCTGGTGGCATGCTGTTAAGCGCTGCGCTGTGGAGCTGTTGGCAGCTGCAACGCGAGTTCAACGCCCAGCAGGGGAGAGTCCCACATGGCGTGGCAGACCTCTCCTGCCTCGCCCGCTGCTCCCCTCAGCAGTGTATTTCTGATCTGCCTGTTCTGCTCCCCGCTCTGTCTCTGGTGAACCCTCTCACCGCCCCATGCTTCTGGCCTCTACCCCAGCTTGTATGCATAAATATATAAATCTTTTTTTTTTAAGATATTTTTTTTTTTACATAGAAGCTGGGGTACAGGCCAGAGGCATGGGGCGGCGAGAGGGTTCACCAGAGACAGAGTGGGGAGCAGAACAGGCAGATCAGAAATACACTGCTGAGGGGAGCAGCTGGAAAGGCAGGAGAGGTCTGCCACGCCATGTGGAATTCTCCCAGGCCGTGCGTCCACCTCGTGTCGCCGCTGCCAACAGCTCCACAGTGCAGCGCTTAACTGCTGTGCCACCAGGGAGGCCCAACATATAAATCTTTAGAAAAAGAAAATTAAAGCAGAGAATGGGGTATAGAAGTATGAAGGAGAGAAATTGGTGACATTTGAGCAGACACCTAAGGAAAAAGAATAAATCTTGTAGCTTATTCAGTGAGATTCAATGAAAGCAGATAGAATTCTAAGCACAAAGACATGTGGCTATTTGGCTGACATATTTGAAGAACATCAGGGTGATCAGTGGTTGGAATGGAATGAGTGAGGAAGAGGGTAATAAGAAGAACGTTTTTTGAGGCAATTGGGTTGGGTGAAATAAATGCTTTAGTGCCTATGTCAGGATTTTTAGCATTTCTGAGCTCTTATTTGTTAGTGGAACTAAAAGTGCTGAACTCTTATGGTCTTGAAAACTATTTCAGAGTAGGGACTAAAAGAAATAAGGCTGTTTTCTATCTATTCATCCATCCATCCATCCATCCATCCATCCATCCATCCATCCATCAGTCCATCCATCCATTTATCTAATCTACATTTCATTTCTCAAACCTCTCAATCTCTTCCATCTCCTCATCTAGCACAGTACTTGTTGAGGCACCATCTCCCGTGGACCTTGGCTATGCCTGCATCAATGGACAAGCCTGGGGAGATGAGAGTCCTCATGGGATGGGACACTCACACCATGTCTGTGACACATCACATATTTGCTTCCTTTTCTTATCCTGTGTCTTCCTTCACCCACACATCAGCTTAAACATTATACTTCAAGGAAAACTTACATCCTGATGACTTAGAGGGAGTAACCTCAATGATGTGCTTTCTTTAAGAGTCTATAATACTTGTGGGGGCCTTGACCCTATCATGTAATGTAGTAGCAGGAAGGTCCTTTTCTGAACCTTGTTTTTGCTATTCTTTTCACTCAGACTGTGAAGATGTGAGTCACTGTTGTCAGAAAAAGCAAGGTAAAGGTGAATAAGTTGGTTCCTGTCAACACGTGTGAGTGATTTGCCAAGCCCTCCAGCAACTCACATTCTAATCTCTTATGAAGTTACTTTCTGTTGCATAAGTTTGACTACTCAAACATCTGTTCACTTTGTGTCTGGCGACTTCATTCTCCCCTGTACTGTGACTCATACTGCCTGCAGACTCTATGAAGGCCATTTGTTCATTTATTTGCCAGGTAATGTTTAATTTCCTATATTTATAAAAATTGCTATGATTGTGACTTGGAAAATAGTCAGTAGTTACCCTTCTCTGCAAGATTTTTCCTGATATTTTTTACCAAAGTAGATTGGGCCTCTCTTTGTTTCAGGAAGTATCTGAGTGTGCCCGGGACGGAGTCAAGGCTTAGGGATATACCATACAAAACTTGAGCTTTTAAGAAATTCACAGTCTTGAGGTAGAGACATGGAAAAGCAGTGAGAGTGAAGAGTCTGACAAAGTAAAAGGAGAGGGGTCCAAGAAGAAAAACAGGGGTCTGGCCGGGCACTTTTGTGAGTCTCTGTTGAACAATGTCCCTCACTTGTCTTTATATCTTGCTACTCAAAGTCTGCTACCAGTGATTGGAAAAAGTTAGAGACTCAAGGTGGAAAAAGACACAGCCTGTGTGGGAAACAAGATGTTATGTCCCTGGGGGTACCTAGAAGGTAGCTCATCAGAGGGCTTCTGAAATGGGAGAACTCAGGAGCCCAGCCAAGATAGGAGACAGAGATTCAGCTTGTGCTCTGCATTAGACAGTTGGGTTTAATCCAGAATTTAACTAATAGGATAGTTGCCAAATTATTTCCTTCTATTTAATTTTCCCACCCCTTCCTATGTCCCCACTGAAACCAAAGCCAAATGAAATATAAACATTCTCTTAAAAATTTGGTCTCCTATTTGGTGGTACTTCAAGTTATGAGGATATTGATATAACTCCAAAATTGAGGCATAAAATTATAGGTAGTAAATAAAGCCAAAATCACAAAATATTTCTGTGGCTAAATATTGCAAAGCTCAGACTTCTAAAAATAATGCCAAGAGTAGTAACTCCAAAGAAGAGATCATCATCAGCATGAGAGAATCTGAACCAAAAACAACAACAAAAAATAATTAACAGGAATCCTAAAATTGCAGTTTTTATAGTTTTTTGGTGCCCAAGGAACCCAAAGCAAGCATACATATATGTTCTTGATGTTACATAAACATAACACTATAAAAACACTAAAAGGTTTTGAAAACTGAGTTTTCAATGTCACAGAATTGAGACAAACTTTTGAATGCTCACATACTATTGACAGAGATTGTTACAATCATTTCTTTTAATATTTTAATAAAAAAATTATGTTCAAATATTTTACATTACAAAGTACAAGTTTTTTATTTAAATACATTTGACTGCATTCATTTATATGTTAAAATGCCATACAATTTGAGGATGAGGAAATAATTTTTTTTAAGCATCACCCTTCATTTTCTATAAACACTTTCTTCACTGGGTTTCTAGGATACTACACTCTCCTAGATTCTCTGACCACTTCTCTTCAGTCTCCTATTCTTGATTCTCTTCATTGCCCTAAACTAATAAGTGCCTAAAACTCATATTTTGGACTTCTTCACTTCCCTGTCTATACGCGTGACCTTATAGACTTAAGACTTAAGATGTCTCTAGTGAGGACTTCCCAATGCACAGATTTCCATATTATTTCCTCAACCCCTGCTTCTAGATATCTAATGTCCAGACTGCTGACCTGACTCCTCCCACCAATCCTGCTGCTCTCAATTTTCTCCACTTATAAAGGGCAGTTCTATCCTTACATTGGCTCAGTTAAAAACTTGAAGTCATCCTTTATTTCTCTCATATTTTTTATCCATTTCATTAACAAATCCAAATTCTAAATATATTCAGATCAACATCTTCATTCTGGCTCACTGGTGATATAAACTTACATCACCTCTTATCTGGATTTTCAGTAGCTTATTGAATATTGACTATTGACTGTAGCTTATTGACTATTCAATAGCTTATCGACATTCATTCTTACTCCCAGTAATCTATAGTCAAGGTAGCTTGGGTTCTCCATTCTAAAACATGAGGCAGATTATTTCACTTTTCTGCTTAAAATCCTGGGGTGTCTTCACTTATGAATCAGGGCAAAACGATTCCATAGCAACTCCCTCACCTTCCACACACATCCCTTACTCTCATCATCTCTCTGACCTCATCCACTGGACTTCTCCCTTCCTTCCTCACCCATTCTCCTTCAGTCAAATTAACCTCTTCACTGTTCTTCAAAAACTCAGGGAGGCTCCTCTCTGCAGGCTTTTTTAAATTTTTGTCTAGGACCTTCTCTTTTAGCTACCAGTTGCATGGCTTACTTCTTCACTGCTTCAACTCTTTATTCGCATACCACGTTTTTGGGGAGGCTCTTCCTGATTATTTAATCTTTTTTGACTCTATTTTTCTCCAGAACACATATACCATCAAGCAACATCCTACATGTTGTTTTATAGATCTCTGCTATAACATAAACTCCACTGGACAGATATTTTGATCAGTTTTGTTCATTTCTGATTCCTCCTGCTCGAACTCTAATTTTAAAGAAAAGTAATTAATATGCATTAAGAAGCATGCATATTACACTTTCAAGAACTGGATGAGACATGTGGCATAGTGAGGAGTCTTTGTGGATTTGACTTTGAAACAAATCATGTACAGTTAATATTCATAAACTGATGAAAAGACAATTTCTGCTTAGATGAAGTTGCTTAAGTGTGTAATATTTAAACATTGAAAAATAGTGACAAAATTTATTCCTCTGAAATTATCAGTTAAGTTTAAAATATTTGCTCCCTATGTTAACATGTGATTATCAGCAGAACTCAATGATAAATCATCAAAATAAACAACAACAACAACAACAACAAAAACACACGCAAGGTAATGGTGAAAGAAACTTCTGGAACCAACTCTGTGTTAAATAGAATGGATAGCTGACCATCTTAGACGACAATCCTATAACCCCCAATATAAGATGATTTCTCATGACCGTAAAAAAAAATCTCTACCAGTCCCAAGGGATTCCAAATTGAAGCAGTCCAGACTTCATGGCACCCATGCAAAAGTATGACACTTAACCATAAGTATCTTTTGAAAGCTGATGGTTCACTTAAATTTGGGACTGCAAAACAAACAAACAAAAAAAATGGGTTGAAATCCTAATAACATGTTTAACAGACTGACATCTCCTGTTGTTGTTATTAATAAAATAAGATTTCCAGTGCCACAATACCATGGTCCAGCACAGAATGCTGTTTGAAGATGAACATGCTGTGCCTTCGCATCTATGTGCATCTTGGGAAGCTGGACATATTTACAAATTCTCATGGCCTTGCACTGCACATTCCTGGTAATCACAATCTCTGAAATTTAGAACTGTTTGCTTACAATTTAGGTATACAGAGTTTCATTTTTCCTGATACTAATGGACTCATTACAAATGGCTTGGTCTTGTTGTGAACACAAACATTTCTCAAATTCACAGCTTGGTGCTTTGCTTAAAAGGGAAACTCTGCAAGGCAAGATACTATGCAGAGAAACAGCAGTGAGGGAATTGTTAAAAACGAAACTCAACCCAACATCCATTTTAACATTATTAGTGAACCAATCAAGATTTCAATTTGGGGGCTAATTTCACCTAATAATGAGTAAGTCATTCACCACCACTAAGGTTTTGAAGTCAGATATTGTATGTTTTGCAGACTTAAGTGCCAAAACAGATATTGGATTGCTTTTCCTGGCCTCAACCTGCATCCTTAACTTAGGTAAAAGCTTTGTGAGGCGGGCTGGCTGCAGCTTTTAGTATTTTAGCTGTCCAGCTCCAGACAAAGTCAAATCACCATGGAGTGATAATTGCTCAGAAATTGAACATTGCCAGCTCTGTCCACAGTGGATCATCAGAAAAATATTTCAAAGGGAATATTCAAAGTTAGAAAGCACAAAAGATCTTGACTGTGGACGTCTTAGAATTTCAACTTCCATCAAAGGGAATAGGACCTGCTTAAAAACAGTCCTCTCCACACACACTGCAGCCCCAAGGCAGACCCGCATAATCACAGCCGGCCCTGTCAAGCCCACGCGGGGTTCCCTTTACAGCGGGAAAGCACACTTGCGGCTCACGGGGCAACGCATTTGGATGATTTGTGGCACAGGATCAGAAATAGCTTCAACTTGTTGGAAAGGAAAGAGCAACATACTTTCGAAAAAGAACACAAAACCCCATGTGAACCTGATTCTTGGAAACACCTATTTCTTGGTAAATGTACGGCATGGAGGAGTGTATCTTGTATTATTTATTCCCGGCTGGGCGTGTATGTCAGAGTGGAAGGGCTCTTTTGTGCTGGCACACAGAACTGGGATGAGGCAAACTGAGCAACACACATATCCCATTGTTTGCATCTGTAGACGGAGGGGCTGGAGACAAAGGCGCTAGGAGGCTGGAGAAGCACTTTTGTGGAAATGCTGGTGAGAAACCCCCAGCGCCCTCCTCCACTTCTCCCCAGCGTGCTTTCATTGCTCTTGAGTTGAAATAAAAGATACCTTAAAAGCACACACACATACATACAAATAATAGAGAGATGATGTGCCAAGTCGCAGTTATAAATGAGCAGAGCATTCTTAGAACGTTTACAAAAATGAGGCCCGACTTGGAGGCCCCTCATCACCATGCATGCACCCTCAATTAAAACAATGCCCCTGATAGCAGGCAGTATAATCTGCATTTTATTTCACTCATGAGCAAAATAACAAGTTACTCAGGCCTGCGGCACTCGTGAGTGATATGGGGCGTGTAATATCCTTTCCATTGAGTTTCCTATTATTAAGCTTGAAATAAGGAGTTCAGAATTAACTGTGACAATGATTTTATCTAGTGTTGGCATCACCATTAGCTTTTGCAGTTTACTGCTAATAAAAGTTTAAATTTGCTATTACTTCTAATAACCTTCTTGCCACCTTAGCTGTAGAAATTAGACAAAGAACCCTGCTGACATGTGGCTAGTGACATTTTCTGAAAGTGTAGAAAACTCCGATGACAGCAGTGACTGTTATTTACCAAAGTATAATAAAGCCAAGCCTTGCTGGCCTTGGGCGGCCTAATTCAAAGCACCTGTTCCTGGGGCCTGACAAGGCCCTTCAAAGAACAGAGCATAAAATTTTGGTTTCTGGTATTGTGTTTCCAAGTATCTGAGTTTTCTTTCACAGTAATCCAGTAGATTGCAAAGGAAGAAAAATAACTCATGACTAGGCTCCATGAGTGAAATGAAATATTAAAACAAGTCATTGCCTGTGTTAACTCAGAAACCTTGGTGCGTTGGTGTGAAGCATTCGATATCAAGAGATACAGCTGTGGGCTTGATCGCTTTGTATCCAATCGCTAAATTCATGCCCTTCCTCTGTGACTTTGGACATCACCACTCTTCCCCAATAATTAGGGTGATGGGTGCTCTCATTTTTCCAGACTGTCAGCAGAGCTAATATAGTCTGGTCGCTGTGACTTCTGGTCATAGTTCCTATCCAGCAACCTCCTCCTGACAAAATACCCTGAAAGAAAAAACATAAGACAGAAATGAGACAATGGACTTAAGCATAGAGAGAAACATAGTAATGAGTCTTCTAAAATATTTTTCAAGCATTTGCTTTTAATTAAAGAGAAAGTACATAGTCACCAAACTTTTATTTGGGAATTTGTTACATCCATTTAGATTAAGTCTGACATGTAAATTCCTTCTCTCCTGCACATTTTCATCTCAGAGCATGCTGTGATATTGGAAAGTTTACTGTTTACTCTCATTGGGCAGTGTGGTTATTTGCTGAGAGTCTGCATTCTAGAAAATTAGGGAATCTAAGTGAAGCTTGCTGGTCAGTTCAAACCATGTCTTTGTGATCATTCCTTTTTATCCTCTTCTGTAGTCTGTTCTCTTATTTGGAATAACTGAATTTTGTTGAGAAATCTGAGGCAAAGAGGGAAGAAATTTTTTTTTCCCAAGGCATTCCACTGAGGATGTTATCTTTGCCAGCAAGTGGGAAGTCAGCACTTCTAGTAATGCTCTGAGCGAGATTGGTGGTAAGTGGCAATAGAGAAGTTAGCAAGCTTTGAAATTTCCTGAGCTGTGAATGAGTTGGTCATAATTGGAGGAACATGCTCAGACCATATTCAGCCTTTCCAAAGTTGATAATAGCTGTAGCATATGGTGGCATTTTCTTCCACAAGTAACTTCAGTGTTATTCTTCCCCCCTGAGTATTATAATCAGGTCCTGAGTGAATATTAATCATGTGCCCATTTCTCCTTCCTCTTAATCCTTATTATCTCTCAGTCTAACACTTGCAGATGATGTAGTGGTTCTGCAAACACATTTTCTATGTCTTCCTTTTTCAACTAGACAAGGGGGTGTGTGGGTGCCGGCACCAGGTCTGCTTAAGAATCTGGGAGGGGGATGTGGAGACGACTAGGAGGACACATTCTAAAGGAAGCATTTGGCACTGGCAGGATATTAATTTTTTTTTCTTGTTATGACATTCCTGGTGACCTAGGAAGTATTCCTTATGGCTTTTGTTAAAGTTCCCAATTCCTTCCCACTCTAGGAAATGCTATCTTGGCATTCTGAGCCAGCAAGGAATAGTATCTTTCCTTTAATGAGCCAGGACTTCATTTGCTGTGAATGTGAACTATTTTTCTCACATCTGGGATTCATCTGTGCAACCACAAAATGTCAGTTAAGAAAGAAAGAATTCAGTTGAAAAAGTGATATTCAAGGCCAGCTCATTTTGCATTGGCTGGGAATTTGAGTATAAGAGAGAGAAAATGACAGAATCAGGTGAAAACTACTGATGTTTATGTAGTGAAAAAGGAAGCCCAGAGCTCTTGGCACTCACAGCTCACCCCTCAACTTGCATTTGAGTCCCGCTTTTTTCAGAGTCACATTCCAAGTTCCTGCCTTATATCCATGTGTCCCGTCTCTGAAAATTCCATTTTATTCCTCTGAGTCTCAGACATGAGGCTTGGGAAAGGAGAGAAGAGGAGATTCTGCTTTGGTATCCAGGATGATTTTCTTCTTTCGTGCTCCAATGTAGGGGTTCCTAAAGTTTCTCTTGTTTGAAAATTGTGTTTAGGCTCCAATCAGAGTCGTTAGAAGTTAAATTATTGCTAGATGTGACATTACTCATAAGAAATAACACATTTTAAGTTTCCAAATACCTCCTTTCAACAGAACTTTGAAAAATACAATTGATTCATAAATTGTTTTTTCAAAACTGCTGGTTGTGTTAATTTCTGTACATTGCCTATGATTCTAATACTTTTAGACAGCTAGCAGTAATCTGTTTATTGAATTCTTCTTTCTTTTATTCAGTTGGTAAAAACTTTTAAAAACTCATTATTTGTCCCATAAAACAGGACTGAAATTATACAGATTTGTCCCCAGTTTGCTTTCTATTTTAGTAACTACTGTCCACTCAGACTATTCATCTCAACTTCTGAGCCACAAAAATAGGTATCTTTTTTTTTTAAATTTTTTTATTGTTATTTATGTCTTTTACATTTTGTATTCCCCTTGGGCAGCCCACCACTAATTCACCCGTGATCCATCTCCATGGTCCCTGTATTCTCCTCTCTTCCATTTTGTGCCCTTATCCTCCCCTCCCCCCACCCCCCCAACGCTGAGTGTCTCTCTCCCACCCGGCCTCCCTATAGTCCTGTTATAAGTGAAACCATTTGATATTTTTCTTTTTCTTTCTGGCTTATTTCACTGAGTATGATTCTCTCTAATTCCATCCATGTCGCTGCAAATTGCATGTGTTTATCTTCTTTCCATGCTGAATAGTACTCCATTGTGTATATGTACCACATCTTCTTGATCCAATCATCTATTTTTGGACATCTGGGTTGCTTCCATACCTTTGCTATTGTGAATAGTGCCGCAATGAACATACGGGTGCATGTATCCTTTCGGATTAGTGTT
>PVIJ01005736.1:0-100244 GCA_004024925.1 Scalopus aquaticus | reverse complement strand
CACTGTGAAAGCTGTGTTGTACATTTAGCACAGCATATATGCGGGGGCCCAAGCCTTGTTTTGGTCACCAACCTTGCATCCGAAGTAAAGATGATAAGCCTTCTTCACTTGAGAAGTGAGACTTTTCTTCCAGTTGGCAAATGTCACTTCCCCACAAATAAAGCAGAAATTGTCCACGCTCTTAATGCACTTTCGAGGCATTACTGTTCTGTATCGTGCCTAAATGGATAAAACAATAACAGTTCCATGGAACAGTAGCTTAAACTGTCTCACACAAAGTCTGAAATATTTTCAATGCTCAACCTTTCCGACAGGGCTTTATCTAGTGCACTGCTGATGTCAGCTTACTTCAGCAACCACCTGACAGTAGTATTGCATCAGAAAATGATGCAATCAACTCTGGATGATGTGTGCATGATGGTATTATGCAATGCGATGCAATATTACATCATTCTAGGCTGATTTAGGATATTGTTGCAGTCCTACTGGATCAATTTACACTGTGAAACATATAAAATGACATATGAAATATCTTCAAAATGAGAGCTAATAAAAATTTTTCAGGGTTATATTCATGTTCAGCACACCAAGATACTACAGATTAGGGCCTTTTAAAGTCAGTAATGATCTCACTGTTGACCAGTGTAAGTAATAGGGAAGTAATACTAAAGTATCACTTGTATATCACCTTATATAATTTTCTGTAGAATTTTACTGTTTTAATTTGTTTAACCAGTTCCCTGTTAATGGGCTTCAGGTGATAATAGTGATTAAGTGCATTTGGCTGTGGAGCTGAATAAAACTGTATTTGAATCTCATCTCTACCACTTCTTACCAGAATGATCTTAGGAAAGTGACTTAACCTCTCTGATCTTCAGTTTCTTCACCTGAATAATGAAAACATAAATCTACATTTCATTCCTCATTATTTACAGGTTCTGTATTTGTAAGTTCACCTACTTGCTAACTTTTTAAACCCTAAATCAATAGCTGTAGTGCGTCTGTGGTTGTTTGTGGACATGTGCAGAGCAGCAAAATATTTGAGTTGCCCAGCTCATGTTGAATAAAGTCACTTTGCCCTTGTTTTAGCTTTCAGACTGTAATCAAGTGTCCTTTTAGGTTCTATTTAGTGCCACTTTTTTGGTTGTAGTTTGCATTTCTGTGTCTTCTCTTGTTGATTTCACTATTTAAAATGGTCTTCAAGCATATTACTGAAGTGCTGTCAACTATTCCTAAGAGTAAAAAGGCTATTGTAGAGAAAATTCATCTCAGATAAACTTCCTTCAAGCATGAGATAAGTGCTGTTGGCTAAATGTTTGATGTTAAGGAATCAACAAAATATATTAAATATGGTGTCTTTAAACAGAAACATATAAAGCAAGCTTATCAATTGTGATAAAAATATTATGAACAGAGACTCACAGGGTCCTAGCCCTATATTTCCCTTAGGAGCAATGATTTGGCATTTACTCATTCAGTGTTCTTGGTCACATTATAGAAGAAAATTCTCATAAATAACGAGAATCAACTATCTCACAGGGTTGTTGTAGGAGGGCTTCCCAGCTTTGTGCTTGGTCCAAGGGGCTTAGAGTACAGGTGGGGGTAAGAGTCTGGATATAGTCTTGTCAGCTTGTTTCTGACACCTTTGTAAATTATACACGATTCAAAGCAGAGGTATATCTGAATGAAAGACTTGACGATTTAGAAACTTCACGATGAAACTCTCAGGCTAAGCTTGATTCCTCTTGCGAAAGCTTTCAAATATTGTAATTTCACCAAAAAAAAAAAAAAAGACATAGCTCAGGATTATAATTAGCCTTTTGGAGTTGATGGCAATTGTAAATGAATGAATATAGTTCTTTCTTCTCACTTTTCTCAACTGGTGGGGAGCTCTTAATCCTTTTACCCAGAAAGTGCATTTTGATAGTAAAAATGTTACTTTCTGCCAATCATTACATTATACATTTACTTATGTAACATGATAAAAAGGGCAAGTATTTTACAGATGAGATGTAATGAATTTTCTCAAGAGATTCAAGAAGGAAATCCATAATTCTCATTTCAAAGATGCTGAAACAAAGTCCAGCAATAAAATTAAATGCCTCAGAGACAGTCTTGAGTAAGACCTGTGCTGCTATCCTCTGGGCATCTGTCATTCACTGTGTTCTTCCTATACTGGGATTAGGAATAGTAGAGCTGTGATATGCCCTTCCCATCAAAGATTGCATTGGTGTTTATTCAATAACCCTAAGGCTTTAAGCATTTTTTTCCCTATTTTATGGCTTTTGCATATGCCATTTTCTCTTCATGGAATACTCTTCTCCATCCTTCCCCTAACTCATTGTTTGGGTCCTGGTTGAAATATCACTTACTCAGAAGGGTTAGGTCTTGATCACACCCTTCTATCCTAAAATTTCCTTCCTTCAGCGCTCTTTCATAACATCTGTATTTTTCTCCATAGTATTCGTCACAATTTAAAATTATATACTCGATGGTGTATGCGTTTGTCTGCTTTCTCCACTAGGCTCTCAGTCTTATGTAAGCAGGGACTCTGTTTTTTCCTCCACTGTAAATTCAGTGCCTAGCAGCACGATGCTGCCTGTATATAGGCTTTTAAAATATTCATTAAAAAATAAATGAAATGTTTATCACACATTGTTATGATAAAGATCGCTTAGAGTTATAGATGAGTTATAGTTAGAGAAATAGATGTCACTAACAATATTTTAATGATTGGTGTTGGGTTTCATCACTCTCAACATCCCCAACTGCCACCCCCACCATAAAGTTAGCGTTTGTCTAGTACACCTATAATAGTGTAATTTCCATAGAAAGGGGAGGTTCCAGGTTTCAGCATGGGTGAATGGGGAGGAGCAAGGGAGGGACTTAGAGGGAGCATGTGAAGCACAGATACGTGAACAGTTGCATTTGCTTCTCAGCTTTGGGCTTGCACTAGGGACTTGGGGGACATGAAGAGATAAGTCAAGGAGAGTCAAGTATTGACACTTGACACTTAGAAGAGACGTAGGTGAGAGACCCATGGAAAGGCTGATAATGGCAGCATTTAACTTAATTTCTACCTTGATTTTGCTCTTTTCCTTCTAGACTTGCCTGGCCCCTTCTGCCTCTTTCCTTTGTTTCCCTGCCAGAAGGGGCCTTAGAATTATGGCAAGTTTTCAGGCCTCTGTATCCTTACTTTGGATTAACTCTGCTTGAGCATTTTACCCACGAGGGGATGGATAACTTTGGCTGTTTCATTGGGAAACTATATCCTTTCTCTTCTCTTCTCTCTATGCACACTATTCTATTAAAGTTCTTTGACTCTAAGAGCATACTTTGTCTTTCTGCGGTGGATGGCAGAACCCATTTAGAACATGCAGGTTTGGGGGTCCTGGGGTTCCCCTCAGTGTACCCACTAACCTCTTTGTGCCAAACTAGTCTCTAAATTTGAAGACTGATTTTTGCACAGATACATGTACCAGGACTGATTTAATTTGTAGGATTTTAGGCTTAAAAGTTCTTACTGAAATAAAGTTTGATTTCATATTATTTTGGAGTAATTCCAGACATTCACCATCCAAAGTGAATAATTCAATATTATTCTGTGGTAACTCCAAAGCATTCACCATCCAGAGGAAAAGACATTTGTTTTGTTTTGCTAAAACTGAACTCAAGCTATATGTAAAATACCACTGTATTTAGAAATAAGTTTGTGAATTTTAGGTATCTTAAAATGCATACTGCTTTTCGGTGGTTATTGGTTATATTCTTTCTGTTTGTATTGATAACCTACAAACATTTTACCATATATTTTGACTAATAACTTTTTCTGCAAAAGCAGACATTTTTGGTAGAAATTTTAGAATAAATGCAGAAAAGCAAGACAGAGAAACAAAAACTATAAAGAAACAAAAAGAATCACTCAAAATTTCACTACCTAGAGATAACCATTGTTATCACTGGTGTAGTTTCTTTCTCAGCCCTATTTCTATGTGTATGTGTGTAGGCACACACTTATATTAAACATAATGTATCATATATATATTATGTAATGTGCATATATTGTATATATGTAAATGTAAGCACATATACATGTTTATTATATATATTATAATCACATACACATATGTTATCACTTACTGGGTACACCAGACACTTTGATTTCCTTTTTATACATATTGTCCCTGCTAATCTTCTCAATAGTTCCATGAGAAGATAATATTCTCATTATAGATGATTACATTGGGGCTAGGATTATTCGTTTGCCTAATGTCATTAGTTGGTAAGTGGTAGATGTGAGATAAAAATCTAGATCCAATTCTAAATCATTGATGTAATCTTACCATTATGCTTTATGATTGTATATTTCTACATCTTTAATCAAATTGGAATTGTTATAGAAATAATTTTGATCCTTCTTTTTGAATTTTGTTATATTTCTTTAACATTTTATACCCTTACTAACCTAATTTTAATGGCTTTGTGATATAACATAAGATTATTGAAAATAGGGCCTCCCTGGTGGTGAAAGGGGTTAAGTCTCAGCACTATCAAGTTATGGCACCTACTGCAGCAGTATTTCGATCCCCAGCTAGGGAACTAACTCACATGGCGCAGCAGACCTCTCCTGTCTCGCCTGCTGCTCCCCTCAGCAGTGTATTTCAGTAGGTCTGCATGGTCTGCACCCCACTCTATCTCTGTTGAATCCTCTCACCACCCCACACCTCTGGCCTACACCTCTGGCTCTTGTATGCATAAATAAATATATCTTTAAAAAAGATTATTGAAAATAATAAGAACGAAAGAATTATTATTTATCACATGCTATCCTGGCAAAGGATTGGGTAAATGTTCTGATGTTCCAATTCTTTCTGTCATTTGAGCTCTTACGCTTTTTTCAAATTTTGCATAATTTTCTTTCTCTCTCTTTTTTAAAATATTTATTTCTGTGTGGAAGAACTGGGGTGTAGGACAGAGGTGCGGGGGTTGAGACGATTCACCAGAGACAGAGTGGGGAGCAGAAAAGGTGGATTTACTGAAATACACTGCTAAGGGGAGCAGCAGGAGAGACAGGAGAGGTCTGCTGTGCCATGTGGGTTAGCTCCCAGGCCAGGGATGGAACTCAGGCAATAGTGGTGATAGTACAGAGACTTAACCCCTAGGCTACTAGGAAGACCCGATTTTCTTTCTCTTGTCTCTTACTGTATGACGTATATATTCTTTTTTTTTTTAAATCCTGTGTCATACTTTGAAAGTTATACATCCTAGACCTCCCTGGTAGCGCAAGGGGTTAAGTCTCAGCCTATGAAGCTATCCACAGCCACTGCAGCACAAGTTCGATCCCCAGCCAGGGAGATTCCCACATGGCGCAGCAGACCTCTCCTGCCTCGCCTGCTGCTCCCCTCAGCAGTGTACTTCAGTTGATCTCCCTGTTCTGTTCCCCACTCTGTCTCTGGTGAATCCTCTCACCCTCCACACCTCTGCCCTACATCCCAGCTCTTGTATGCATAAATGAAAAATCTTTAAAAAAAAAAAAAGTTACACATCCTATGCTTACCATTAAATTTTTAAAAATACCTTATTTTCAATAGCACAATGACATAATAGCTCTTGATATTGTAACAGGGTGGTGCCCAGGAAAAGGGTGTGTTCCAGGTTCCCTGCCCTACCCAAGGGAGGGTGGAGCTGAGCAGAAGATAAGAAGCTGGAGAAGAAGAAAGAGAGAAGCTGGAGAAGAGAGAAGGAGAAATACAGAGAAAAAGGGAGAAGGAAGGAAGCAGTATGGAGAGCCAGAAGAGGCATGAGGAGCAGAGAGACATGGAAAGAAGCTGCACTGGCCTGGACTGATTGAAGCAGATGTGGGTGAGAGACCTGTGGAGAGGTTGACAATAGCAATGTTGGTCTTGATTTTGATTTTGCTCTTTTTCTCCCAGAATTGTCTGGCTGTTTCTGACCCTTTTTTATGGGTCCCTGCCAAAAGGTGTTTTAGATTTGTGGCAGGCTTTTGGGACTTGCTTTGGGTCAATCCCATTTGGATTTTTGCCTATAAGGGGTTGAGTAACTTTGGATACTTGATTTGGAAACTATATTCTTTGCCTCTTCTGTGTTGTACACTGATTGTATTAAAGTTTGTTTCCACTAAAGGTTTGATATGTTTTGTCATGATGGGGCGGATGGCAGAATCTATTTAGACTGGGCAGGTTTGGGGGTTTCTGGGGTGCCCTTCTCTCTGCCTGGTAACACTGTCTCCTTGGAAGATGGGGTATTATCATACCCCATTTATCATTTTATTTCCCCTCTCTCTTAAACTCCCATTCCCTAATCCTCCCAGCTTGGTTTTTGTTCATTAGTCTGACTTTTTAGACTTTGATGATTTGTCAAGGAAAAAGAAATTTATCTTTTTTACATCATGTATTTTCTCTTGTAAGATTTATTTTAGACATTTAAATAAAGTGCCTTTATGCCATGGCTTCCTTCTTTATTCTTGAGTTCTCATTTAGCAGCCTATCTTTGAGAGCAGTTATTTTTTCAGAAAAAATAACCTGGGTGGTATTCTTATTAAGTTAATTATATTCAAAGACTTATTATGGAGGTCTTCACAACTGCATGACTACTTGATTGAGGAAGAAATTTTAAATTATAAATATTTACTCTCAAAATTTTGTACTATATTCTTTACTGATTTATGCCTCAGAAAGTTGTGAAATTCTGAGGCCAGCTTGAGTTTAATTCCTTTGGAGGTAATCTGTTTTGTTTTGTTTTTCACTTGGTTTCTTGAAGTTGGTTTTTTTTTTCTTTATCCTCAAAATATTAAGAAATATCAGCTGGCTAGTCTAAACATCGACTCCTTTCCATTCTTTTTGCCAGCAGTCTTAAGTCTCTGGAAAATTATATAATTGCTTCTATTCCTATCCTTCTTTTCCCCTTCTGAGATTCTTAATATATTTAAATAATTTATTCAACAAATATTTATTGAGAAACTATTCTATGCTTGGCACTATTTTAGGTTTTGAGGATATGTTATTAGGGAATATAGATGTTGACAGTTTTGTTGATTAAATCTCCTGAATTTGTTCTCTATATTATCCACTTTTGTTCTGTTTTTTCAAGAGGACCTCATCCTTTGAGTTGCAGAATCTTTTCATAGCCCTGTGGGTACTTGATTTGGAAACTTGATTTCTCCATTTTTTCATCTTAACATAGAGATGTCTATGTTTGTTTAGCTTTGGTTAATATTTAAGTAGGAATTGTAATGGATTCTACTAGAGATTGAAATGGGTCTGAGTGTATACCCTAACCTCTCTGCAGCCCTCACCTAGCCTTCAATCCTGAGTAAGGGGATTCTTGTGGAATTCTACATGGGTGATAAAATATTTTATAGAAGTAGGATCTTGAACTAGCCTTTTCTTCTAAATGAGCCTTTCTACATACTAACTGGCTGAAATACCTCAAAGTTCCTAGCATATGGAAGGTTTTTTTCTCTATTTTTATTCCTTTGATTTTTTTCGATGTGAATTTAGATTGAGGCAATTTAGAAGACTGTCCTCACAAAGCCATTTTATTTAAAAACTGCAAACTAGTATTTTATGTTAAGAGGATTAGGAAAAAATATTCAATACTCAAAACTGTATGTTGTTTTGAAAATTTTCATAATGGGTCTCAAACCGTTTGAGAAGCTATATGGTCTACTGGGAGTCAGGAGACTGGAGTTTGTGATATGTAATTTAACTATGGCTTTGAAAATAAATGATTTGAACTTCAGGTTCTCTAATCTTAGATATTCTCATATCACAGTGTGATAGG
Organism: Scalopus aquaticus; assembly: GCA_004024925.1. NCBI lineage: Eukaryota > Metazoa > Chordata > Mammalia > Eulipotyphla > Talpidae > Scalopus > Scalopus aquaticus. The sequence goes on along the minus strand of PVIJ01005736.1, from coordinate 92,441 downwards.
GAAAACTCCAGAAAAAGAAAATGTGGAAGCTCTTTGAATTGTTCAAAGATAGACAGTAAGGAAATCTGGGAACTTAAAGTGTTATTGTTTGAATGCTATTACAGTTTTGAACACTTTCAATCTAGCCCATGGAGTGTCAACTTGAGGGATAGAGAATGAGGTCTGGTTGCTGGGAAGTCTGGTATACAAAGCCATTATGAGGTATAACTGGGAAGGGACACTGCTTTGGACTCCGTCATGTGCTGTAAAATCCAAGGGAGTGGTAAAAGTGGACCTACTTTTCTGGGTGTAGTTTGGACTCATTTCTAAGGAATAAAAAGTTGCAGAAGTGAGAGGATGCCACTTCCAAGTTTATATCACACTAAGATTGTGGTTTCATCTTAAGTGCTCCTTCTTGTTCTACTGCTCACTCTGAAGGAAGACAATTTCTACCTCATTATCTGCCTAGGGGGAGCACTCTGGTGAACAACCAGTGAGGAATTGGGTCCTCAGTGCAACACCTCACAAGGAACTGAATCCTACCAACAACCACATGAGTGTGCTTGGAAGGAGATCCTCCCAGCAATTTTATGAGAGACCTTGAGCCAGAGACACCCAGCCACACAGCTCCAAGATTCCTGACCCTCAGAAATTGTGAGATCACAGTGTTTATGGTTCAAGGTAAATTATCATGCAGCAGTAAAAAAGTAACATAATACCAATCACCTGACTTTTGAAAGACTAAAAACACTAAAAGAGAGTAAGAGATAAAAAAACTGATGTGTTATCGTTTCCACAATTACAATATTTATTTTCTTACAAGTTTCGAAGACATTCTAACCACACAGACTGGATTCCCTATCAGCGGTTAATTTCATATGGTTTATGTTAATTCTTACAAGTTTTATTTTCAGAAAATGACCTCGAGGTCACTGGGTGCATCTAACTACGGACTCCAACAAAGGAGTATTGACAACTGACAACTATTTATTGATTTATTCATACGCAAAATAATTTTGTTTACTGGAGACTCAGAGGAATACAAAATGGCATATTAATATCCTTGGCCTTTATGCTGGATTAATGTTCACAGGACAACTGTAATGAGAATTCATTAGCTTTTTAAAAATATTTTTCTTTTTAGAAAAAAGAAATATTTTTTTAATAAATGTTTTTATAAAAAAGAAAAATATTTCTTTTTATAAAAAGAAAAATATTTAATAAATGTTTTTATAAAAAAGAAAAAATTTTTTATAAAAAGAAAAATTTTTCTTTTTTATAAAAACATTTATTAAAATGTTGTACGCTGTACAACATTTAGAGAAAACAGAGATGTACAAAAGAGGAAAATGAAATTCAACTTTGAGCCTGCTAATCAGAGAAGACTGCATTGAAACTGAATGTACTATTGATTTCAGTTGACAGCATTTGCCTATCTTATTATTTTACTTGTTTTTTTTGTTTTGCAAAATGATCCAACTTTTATTAACATCTTGAATTTTAAAGGAGAAAACACAACAAAGATACGAGAGAGTAGAGACAGGAGAGTTCCCTGAACAACAAGTACAAAGGATCAGAAGTGGACAGGGCTCAGGAAGTCATCTAAGTAAAGGGAGGCAGCACTCTCTGAGAGTGGACATGGATTCAGGGGTTCTCAAGGATCTGGGCTAAGGGCAATCACTCTGAGGGTTGATATCTGAGAAGGCTGGAAATCAAGTCTTGGGCCCCCAAAGGTTTTGATTGGGGGGAAGTCTTACATATACCTTGAGAATTCGTCTGTAGGTCTCATTGTGGGTGGGGAACTCAAAGGGGGATTTCCCACCAGCAATTAGCAGCAAAGTACCCAATGCAGCACAGACCCACCTTCCCATTTTATGTTCTCTCTTTCAATCATTTCTGGAGGCAAGTAGTCCAGAGAAGCTCTTTGAACTGTTGAACACATGGCCTTTCTCCTTAAAGAGGGGGTCTGCACTGACCAGCCAAAGTCTTCAATCTTCACCTCCTGCCTGTATCCTGGGAGCAGGTCCTCTGTCTTAATATCCCTGTGAACCTCCTTCCTTTCATGGCATAGGTCAGAGCATCTGCTAACTCCTCTATCATCGTGGCTGTCTGTTTCCATCTAGTGTTGCTGTTCTGCAGCTCCTTGTAGAGCTCAGCCCTGGAGCATACTCCAGAATCAGGTACATGGATTCTGTACCTACTTCATGGAAGCAGTTGTATAGGCGAAGGATATTGGGTTGTTTGTAGGGCCTTAATTTAAATCTCCATGCCCAGTTGGTGCTCCAGCCCTACTTTTTCTATCTGGGACTTGAGTTAGACTTTCAGGGCCATGATGAAATGGCTCTCCTTGAGCCTTGCAAAATACACATTCCCAAGTTTCCCCTGGCCCAGAGTCATCATCCCCTTTACGAAGTCACCAGTGTGGAGGGACCTTATAGTCGAGATGCTGGGCAGCATTTGGCCTCCTGCAGCTGCTGCCTGGATGCTGCTCCACTTCATTGCAGCTGTGGGGTGGCTCAGGAAGCCAAGACCTGGAGTGAAAGGGCCTCCCAACCCCTTTACACTGGGTCTCCAGGTTCAGGGTTTCCCCAGAGGGGTGAGGAAGGTAGCATTCAGTTGAGGCTGTCCCTGTGTGCCCTGTTTCAGGCTCTTAGTGGCCACAAGGTATGTATATTTTTTATTTATTTTTTAAAAAGATTTATTTATTTATGCATACAAGCTAGGGTGTAGGCCAGATGTAGGGGGAGGTGTGAGAGGGTTCACCAGAGACAGAGTGGGGAGCAGAACAGGCAGATCTACTGAAGTACACTGATGAGGGGAGCCGCGGATGAGACAGCAAGTCTGCTGTGCCATGTGGGTTAGCTTCCTGGCTAGGGATTGAACTCATGCAGTGGCTGGCGATAGCTGGATAAGGCTGAGACTTTAACCCCTGCACCACCAGGGAGGCCCTGTTGTTCATTGTTGTCCAATGTTTAATCCCAATAAAATTCCCATCACCACGTCACCTTAGTGAAATGTCATATTCGAAAGTTTAGTTTATATATCTAAGTTTTAATAATTAAATAAGAAATAAATGTCTAAGATGTCCAAAAATAGATGATTGGATCAAAAAGATGTGGTACATATACACAATGGAATACTATTCAGCATTCAAAGAAGATAAACACATGCAGTTTGCAGCGACATGGATGGAATTAGAGGGGATCATACTCAGCAAAACAAGCCAGAAAGAAAGAGAAAAATATCAAATGGTTTCACTTATAACAGGACTATAGGGAACCCAAATAGGAGAGAGACACTTGGGGGGTGGGGGGAGGGGGAGGATAAGGGCACAAAATGGAGTAGAAAAGGACACAAGGGACCACGGAGATGGATCATGGGTGAATTGGTGGTGGGTTACCCAAGGGGAATACAAAATGTAAAAGATATAAATAACAATAAAAATATATATTTAAAAAAAGAAATACATGTCTAAATATCTTTCTATAGCTAATATTTAATAATTATCATGGATATTTAATATTTTGTACCATCTGGTAATATTATTAACACTATACTAAACAACTTTGTTTACATTATCTGGTTTAAGCCTTAGGAAACCTTGTGAGTTAGATAATAATGTTATTTCTGTTTTTTTTTAAAGATTTATTTATTTATGCATACAAGAGCTGGGGTGTAAGACAGAAGAGTGGGGTGTGTGTGTGAGAGGATTCACCAGAGACAGACTAGGGAGCAGAACAGGCAGACTGACTGAAATACACTGCTGAGGGGAGCAGTGGGAGAGACAGGAGAGGTCTGATGCGCCATGTGGGTTAGCTCCCTGGCCAGGGATCACACTTCAGTGGCTGCTGACAGAGACTTAACCTTTTGTACCACCAGGGAGGCCCTGCTTCTATCACTCTGATATAGTTTCTCCTTTAAACCTTTCCCTGTGATATTTTCATAAAAGCAAATGTCATTTCTTAAAACTTTCATATTTAGAAAAGTTGTTATATTCCCATTATTTAAAGACTAACCTAATTTATCCATGCCTGTGTTCAATTCATTTGAAAGTTTTTTGAAGTTAGTGTGTTTAGGCAAAAATGTTGAAATCTAAAAGAAATGTTATATGAATAAAATTCTTTTCCTGCCACAGTAGTTGTTGCCTGAGATTTGTTTCATTTCGAAACTGGAGCTATTATCAGAGAGCCAATTTCCATTTATATAACTACAAAATACTGTTCTTGCCGATAATTTCTCTAAAGTTTCAGTCAATTGTTAGAGTTGAAAAACTAGATTTTTATCAGCTAATTTTCCTCCTGTTGTATAGTTTTACTACAATGAAATAAATGGGTAGCCTTGGAAGAAGGAACAGAGAGACATGATCATGGAATGTGAGAGCAGAAAAAGTTTTGGAGGTCTCTTTTCCCATTTCCATATTTTAAAGAGGAGAAAATTGAAGCCCAGAGAGTTAAATATATATGACTCTCTGACATTGTCATAGTACATGAAGTTTAAGAGTAAAGATTGTGAAAAGCGATTTTTCATTTGATAACTAAGACTGGTTTGCAAATATATTTAATCAAGTTGCAAAACTGCATAAACAAAGGAAATGTATTAACAGAAACCAGCATAAAAACTGGTATGTAAAATAAATATTTGTATAATATATAATAAATATTTGTGAATGAACAAAATAATTTATTGCTTTTATTTTTCAAATCCCCTCACTATCCTTGAATTCATTTTATATGCAATCATAGGTATACATACAATTTGTTAACTTGTATTTTATACTTGAGTTATAGTATCAACATTTTCCCATCTTACTATCAATAGAACTATATATAGCCTTTTAAAGTACATACAAAGTTATAGCACTTTTGTGTCAGATTCCCAAATGACTATTAACAGATGGATTCAGTTTTGGAGGGTCAGCCATAAGGAAATAAATACAAAAATATAAAATTTTACAAAGTAATTAAAAATATTTCGCTCTTCAGTGCTCACTTTGGCAGCACACATACTAAAATTACAACAATACAGAGAGGATTAGCAATGGTTCCTGCACAAGAATGAAGGTGAAGTGTTCCATATTGTTCTGTGAAGATCACATCTGATGTGCTCACTGGGCTTTATGTAGTAATTCTTTTCTTTTTTTTTTTTTTTTTAAGATTTATTTATACATACAAGCTGGGGTACAGGCCAGAGGCGTGGGGCGGCGAGAGGGTTCACCAGAGACAGAGTGGGGAGCAGAACAGGCAGATCAGAAATACACTGCTGAGGGGAGCAGCAGGCGAGGCAGGAGAGGTCTGCCGTGCCATGTGGGAAAATCCCTGGCTGGGCGTGGAACTCGCGTCGCTGCTGCCAAGAGCTCCACAGCGCAGTGCTCAACCACTGCGCCGCCAGGGAGGCCCCTCACTGGGCTTTATGATTCTGGTGTATTTTAATAAATGTACTCCTATCGCCTTAAAAAATAAAACATTTAGTACTTCAAAAGACTGTTTCTTGGGCTCCTCCAGTACCTTGGAGGGACCTGTGTATTAAGGGGCCCTGAATCTTATTATCTTCACAGTACATTTGCCTCTGTTAATAAGTGGACGCTATCTTCATGATGGTTATGATATAGTCTGAATGTCTCTTTAGAGGTGTATTAAAATTTTAGAAATGTACATCACACTTTGATAGTGTTAGATATATTTTCTATTCAGCTGACATGGAGTCTATTTCAAGACTCCAAGCTCTGTAAGTTATAAGCAATTGTCTTCTTCAGTCTCAAATTCCTCATTATAGAATGGGTTTAATATCTATCTCAAAGAATTACATATGGCAATGAAAATAAAATACTTGGGGCCTCCCTGATGGTGCAAGGGGCTAAGTCGCAGCACTATCAAGCTATCTGTAGCTACTGCAGCCCGAGTTCAATCCCTGGCCAGGGAGCTAATCCACGTGGCGTGGCAGATCTCTCCTGTCTCGCCTGCTGCTCCCCTCAGCAGCGTATTTCAGTAGACCCACCTGTTCTGCTCCCCACTCTGTCTCTGGTGAATCCTCTCACCCCCTCCCACTTCTGGCCTACACCCTAGCTCTTGTATGCATAAGTAAATAAATCTTTAAAAAAAACACTTGGTACAGTTCCTCTTACAAAGTAAATACCCAATAAACATTAATGATTATGATTACAGTAATAGTTAAAATGTTAACCTAGACAAAGAATACAATGGTTACCAGAGGGAAAGGGGTAAGGGAGGGAATGGAGGAGAGGCAGATGGGGTATAGGAATGGGTGGTTTGGTAGAGGGAAAAGTAAATAAATAAACAAATAAAATACTAACCTATTATTTATAAGAACCTCCTGTCTCTCCATTTTAAGTTCTCATATTTTTTTAAAGATTTATTTATTTATGCATACAAGAACTTGGATGTAGGCCAGAGGTGCAAGAGGTGAGAGGATTCACCAGAGACAGAATGGGGAGCAGAACAGATGGATCTACTGAAATTCACTGCTGAGGGGAGCAGTTGGAGAGACATGAGAGGTCTGCTGCATTATATGGGTTAGCGCCCTGGCCTGCGATCAAACTCTTGCTGCAGTGGCTGCTGATAGCTTCATAGTGCCAGCAGGGAGGTACCTAACTTCTTACATTAAATGTAGGTAAAATTCTGTGTGTAATGAATTTTAAAGGATTGTGCAGTTTCAATTCATTCCATTAAAAAATGTGATTATAAGGGGCCTCCCCGGTGGCGCAGCGGTTAAGCGCTGCGCTGTGGAGCTGTTGGCAGCGGCAACGCGAGTTCGACGCCTGGCCGGGGAGAATCCCACATGGCGCGGCAGACCTCTCCTGCCTCACCTGCTGCTCCCCTCAGCAGTGTGTTTCTGATCTGCCTGTTCTGCTCCCCGCTCTGTCTCTGGTGAACCCTCTCGCCGCCCCACGCCTCTGGTCTGTACCCCAACTTGTATGTATAAATAAAAAATAAATCTTAAAAAAAAAAAAAACAAAAAATAAAAAATGTGATTATGAAAAAATAATTACATAGCAGAACATTTGAAAAACAGAGGAGTGGGGAATGCACCTATAATTTCACCAGATTTATGCTGTATTTCCTCTTTATGCTTTTGTTTTTCCTTGAGGCAGACTTCATTTTATAAAAATATGCTTGAACAATTATACTGTTTTCATGGAGGTTTGATATTATGGCATTGTAATAACGGAACATGTCAAATCTCAATTATTTTTTTACACATAAAACTTTTAGAAAAATCAGATATAGGGCCTCCCTGGTGGCGCAACAGGTTAAGCGCAGCACTGCAAAGCTGTCCAGAGCCTCTGCAGCAGGAATTTGATACCCAGCCAGGGAGCTTCCCACAAGGTGCAGCAGACCTCTTCTGTCTCACCCATTGCTACCCTCAGAGTGTACTTCAGTGATCTGCCTGTTCTGCTCCCCACTCTGTCTCTGGTGAATCCTCTCACTACCCCACACCTCTGGCCTACACCCCAGCTGTATGCTTAAATAAATAAATCCTTTTAAAAAATCAGATATAAAGTATATATTCTACTGTTGTATTTCCATTCTTATAAAAAATATTCATGTTTTAACAAGGTTATGATCCTAGTGTACATAGAACTTAATGTTCTGCAACTTTATTTATATTACACTGGTCAACACTGAGATCGTTACTGACTTAAAAAGGCCCTAATCTGTAGTATCTTGGTGTGCTGAACATGAATATAACCCTGAAAATTTTTTATTAGCTCTCGTTTTGAAGATATTTCATATAATTTATTTTATATGTTTCACAGTGTAAATTGATCCAGTAGGACTGCAACAACATCCTAAATCAGCCTAGAATGATGTAACATTGCATCGCATTGCATAATACCATCATGCACACATCATTCAGAGTTGATTGCACCATTTTCTGATGCAATGTAATACCACTGTCAGGTGGTTGCTGAAGTAAGCTAACGTCAGCAGTGAACTCGATAAAGCCCTGTTGGAAAGGTTGAGCACTGAAAATATTTCAGACTTCGTGCCAGACAGTTTAAGCTATTGTTCCATAGAACTGTTATTGTTTTATCCATTTAGGCACAATACAGAACAGTAATGCCTTGAAAGTGCGTTAAGACCGTGGACAATTTCTGCTTTATTTGTGGGGAAGTGACATTTGCCAACCAGAAGAAAAGTCTCATTTCTCAAGTGAAGAAGCCTTATCATCTTTACTTCGGATTCAAGGTTGGTGACCAAGACAAGCCCTGGGCCCCGCATAGATACTGTGCTACATGTACAACACAGCTTTCACAGTGGTTAAATGGCAAAAGACCATCAATGCAGTTTGCAGTCCCCATTTGTGTGAAGAGAGCCAAGCAACCACATAAAAGACTGTTACTTCTGCTTGGTTCCTCCTCTTTCCGGTGGAATAATGAAGCAAAAGAAGTCGAGAATAGTCTATCCACACATTCCATCTGCATTGAGACCAGTTCCACATGGTGAGGGACATCCCATTCCAGAACCTCCAGCAGAATATTCTCTTGATTCATCTGATGAGGACAAGGGTGAGCCGACCTGTTCTTCTCCTGTTCCATCAGCATGCAGTGATCCAGATTTTCACTGTGGTGCATCATCAACCCCACACAGACTAACCCAGGAAGAACTAAATGACCTGGTTTGTGATTTGGACTTATCCAAGAACAAGGCAAAATTGCTAGGATCAAGACTCCAACAATGGAATCTTCAGAAGAAGATGTCACAATTACTTTATATCAAAAGCACCACCAGCAGTTGGAGCCTTTCTTCAGAAAGGAAAATACTCTGGTATTCTGTTCCAATATTGAGGGCCTCATGAATGCCTTAGAAATCAGTCATGACCCACAAGAATGGAGACTATTTCAAGACTCTTCGAAACTGAGTCTTAAGGCTGTGCTTTTGCACAATGGAAACTGTTTTCCATCTAGTCCAGTAGTTCATGCTGTCCACATGAAAGAGACATACGATAACTTAAAGGAGCTGTTGAATTCCATTGAGTGTAACAAGCACAGCTGGTACATCTGTGGTGATTTGAAGCTAGTTGCCCTTTTAATGGGACTGTAGCAGGGATATAAAAAATACATGTGTTTCTTATGTGAGTGGGATAGCCGAGCAAGTGAATTGCACTACTTGCGGAAGGAATGGACTTGCAGACAAAATGTAGCAGTTGGAGAGAATATCCAGCACCCAGCTCTAGTCAAGACTCACAAAATCCTGCTACCACCCTTTCACATCAAACTAGGTTTGATGAAGAATTTCGTGAAAGCCATGGACCGGACCTCGCCAGCTTTCCGATACCTGCATGAAAAATTTTCCCAACGCAGCGAAGCAAAGATTAAAGAGGGAGGTTTTGTAGGTCCTCAGATTCGAGAGTTCTTCAGAGATGACCGGTTCAACAACTTGCGGCAGGGTGATGCGAAACAAGCATGGAATGCTTTCCGCCTAGTGTCTACAAACTTTCTTGGGAATGTTAGGGCAGAAAACTACAAGGAACTAGTAGAAGACATGTTGATGCAGTATCAGCAACCTGGCTGAAATATGTCTCTAAAGATCCACTTCCTTCATTCCCATCTGGATTTCTTCCCTGAAAACTTTGGTATGGTTTGTGATGAACAAGGCGAACGTTTTCATCAAGATACTGCATCAATGGAACAAAGCTACCAGGGAAGATGGTCCACTACAATGCTGGCTGACTACTGCTGGACACTCCCCAGAGATGCTCCTGAACAGCTGCACAAGAGACAAGTGAAGAAATCTAAGAAGTAGTCTATGACTTGATTTTTTTACAGGTATTAACTGCAGGCCTATTACTATTGGCATGCATTCTGTGATGTAAACATCAATTTAAGGCAAATTTAAAAAAAAACTAGAGCCAAAATTAGAATTTAACTGTCATATTTGTGTTGAGCACATACAAGTTGATAGGAAATGACTAATTTTATTTCAGTAACATGACTTGTAAAAATTTGTTGCCCAGTGTTATACTACAAGTCTTGCTACTAAGGCAACACTGAGCATCTGAAAGTAAGGATTAGCTCTTAAACTTCGTGCAACTGTTGGTGAAGAAATGAATGCAGGTGAAGTTCAAATAAATAAGAAACTCAAGAGTGAGTGCTTTTGGTTTGCTTGCAACTATAATACAGAAAGTGTAGAAAGAGATTTTAGAACTCAGGAATCCTGCCTTTCAACTAAACATCTGAGTCAGCAAAAGCATTTAAAAAGCTATCAACATAATCCTAAATTCTACATACACTTTTATTTCTTCTTTAGTAGATAGGAAAGTGTGGAATACTATTCAATGGCAAAAACTTATTTGTCATTATTACTATTGGGGCTTTAATTCCGAAAATTGGGTAAATGTGGGCCTCCCTGGTGGCACAACAGGTTAAGTCTCAGCACCATGAAGCTATCTGCAGCCACTGCAGCACGAGTTCAATTCCTGAACCAGAGAGCTTCCCACATGGTGCAGCAGACCTCTCCTGCCTCCCCCACAGCTCCCCTCAGCAGTGTATTTCAGTCAGTCTGCCTGTTCTGCTCCCCACTCTGTCTCTGGTGAATCCTCTCACCACCCCCACACTTCTGGCCTACAGGCCAGTCTTGCATGCATAAATAAATCAATCCTAAAAAAAACTGGGTAAATGTACTTCCACCTACCCAAAGGATTCTTTCTTTAATATTTAGCAAGGCAGGGCCTTCCCGTGACACAAAGGGTTGAGCGCAGCGCTGTGGAGCTGTTCGGTGCCTGGCGGGGCTATTCCCACATGGGCAGTAGACCTCTCCTGACTCACCCACTGCTCCCCTCAACAGTGTATTTCAGTTGTTCTGCCTGTTCTGCTCCCCACTCTGTCTCTGGTGAACCCAATCACCTCCCTGTACCTTGGGCCTGCACCCCAGCTTATATGTAAAAATAAATAAATCTAAAAAAAATAATAATAACAAAAATTTTTTTAAAATTTATCAGGGCAATGCAAATTCTCACTATATGGAACAAATCAAGGGCTAATCATGATTGTGACACTTAGCATTGGAAATCTGCTTTTTACCTTTTATTTTTTTAATTTTATTTTTTAATGATATGGTTTTTGTTTTTTTTGGTAAAGATTTATTTATTTATGCATACAAGTTGGGTGTACAGGCCAGAGGCATGGGGCGGTGAGAAGGTTCACCAGAGACAGAGTGGGTAGCAGAACAGGCAGACAGACCGAAGCACACTGCTGAGGGGAGCAGTGGGCGAGACAGAGGTCTGCCACGCCATGTGGGAATCTCCCTGGCTGGGTGTTGAACTCATGTTGCTGCTGCCGTCAGCTCCACAGCAAAACGGTTAACTGCTGCGCCACCAGGAAGACCCAGCTTTTTACCTTTTAATTATGATTTTGTGTTGATATTCATCTTAGAGCATGAATTTACTTTTAAAGTTTTATGTTTTCCTGCTAGGAACTCAAGTCACATTTAAAAAACTGTAAATTATAACATGTATCGTAGAAACAACCCACATGCTCATCTTCAAATAAATGGGTAAACAAAATGTAACATATACATACCAGGGAATATTATTCAGCTTTAAAAAGGGAATTCTGACATATAACACAACATGGTAGAACTTGAAGACATTATTATGCTAAGTGAAATAAGTTAGACACAAAAGGTCTGATTCCACTTGTATGAGGATGATGGAGAGAGAAAACAGAATAGTGGTTACCAGGGGCTGGGGAGATAAGAGGATAGTATTGTTCAGTGGTTGCAGAGTACCAGTTTGGGATGAAAAAGTTCTGAAGATGGACAATGGGGATGGTTGCACAACAATGTGACTGTACTTACTGTCACTGAATATATACTTGAAATGATTAAGGTGGTAATTTTATGTTTTATGGTAAATTAAAAAATCTCCCCCATATAACATACATTAAGAAAAGTGCATTATACATATATATTCAGGTTAAGAAATAATTATAAAGCAAATATATGTGTAATCACCACCTAGGTCAAGAAATAAAATATAACTAAAGGGTAATCCCTGTGTCCCTTCCCGTTGGAATTCTCTACTTCCTTCCAGTATAAGCACTATCCTGACTCTTAACATTTGCTTTTAAAAAATCCCTAGGTTGTGATGTGATAACGCAGAATAAGTTACATAAACACAACAAATAAGTTTCTTTAAATTTCAATATTTTTCACAAATACAAATTTTTAAAATTTTTTAACCTGTTCTTTGCCTTTTTTTTTTTTGCTCTTGAAACTTCACTTTCTAAAACCTGTCTCGGTTCCACAGTTGACCTCACCTGCAAAGTTACACACACACACACACACACACACACACACACACACACACCTACTTTAGTGTAGATTTTAATTCCTCCTGCTCTCTCTTGCCTCCAACTACAAGAAACAATGATTTAAACCCTTTGTGCCCTTTTAGAAAATTACACAGATACCCCATTGTGGAACCCTATAATCCCTTCGTGGAAAGAAAGAGATTAGCATATGAATACAAAGCAAAATGAATCTAGAATACAAAATGATCTACTAGATTGTGAAGCTCTTGTATTCTTAAAAAAATGTATTTGTTTCCTCTTTCTGTATTGCCCCTTTAGTGGTCTCAGGGTTAAGGGAATTGAGCTTCCCTTCTGATTACCCGGAAAAGATTTTTTAAAAAACCACCAGATCCTAGGTGGTGCAATACCATCAGATGGCTCCCAGAGCCAGTGGAATCGCCAGTGGAATCGCCAGTGGAATCTGCTACACTCGACCAGAGCTTGCTTGAGGGCGATAAGTGTAGAAAGTGCTGTTCGCAGACTGCGCGATGAAGAAGAGAAAGCGACAGAAGAGAGAGCCATAGTGCTGACGTTGAAGGCCGGGCCCAGTAAGGTTGCATAGGGTAAGTGGCGTTGGCCAGGAGGCAGCGGCAAAGGGGAAGGAAAGAGGATTTGGGCTAGGGGCGGGGCCTGCAGCGCAGCGTGGCTCCTGATTGCTGGAGCGCGGCTGCCAATCTCGCAGTCTCACTCGGTTAACCAGTGCGCTGGCGAGACGCGCTCAGATATACTGAGTGAGCTCTGAGAAGCAGCCTCAGATCCTGACGGTGCAGCAGCCCGCAGCCTCAGCCAGGGAGTCCCAGTCGCTTTCAATGGAGGAGAAGTCCGGCCAGCCACAGCCTCAGCACCATCACAGCCACCACCATCCGCACCATCATCCCCAGCAGCAGCAGCAGCAGCAGCAGCAGTCGCACCACCACCACCATTATTATTTCTACAACCACAACCACCATCACCACCACCATCACCAGCAGTCTCACCAGTACCTGCAGCATGGAGCCGAGGGCAGCCCCAAGGCCCAGCCGAAGCCGCTGAAACATGAGCAGAAACACGCCCTCCAGCAGCACCAGGAAACGCCGAAGAAGAAAATAGGTCTGGAAGGGAGGACGAGTGGGGGAAGGGGGTTGGCGTGGGGGGTAGGGGCGATGGGGGTGGGGCTGGGTCTGGAAAGCGCGGACGGGGTCGGGTGTGTGTGTATCTGTGCCTTGCGGGTCTAGAAAGCTCTTTTTCATTCGCAAAGCTCGGGCTGGGACCCGGGGTGTGCAGCGCCCTATCCTCCTCAGCATGGGAGAGGCCCAACAGGCCAGTGTGACCTTCCCGGCCCCCGCCCGGGCTGGAGGGAGACCCGGCCGGTCGGCGGGGAAGTCTCACCTTATTTCTTAGCCGTTTACCTTTCTGCGGCCCTGAGGGACGCTCATTTGGGGGTCCTGATTTGGGCGAATCCAGCCCCCCCAATCCGTCGGGGTGTAACTCAGGAAGGCCTAGTCAACCTCCACTCTGGTGGTGTCGCGAGGCCCTTTTGCAGGCGGCGAGGAGAGGATAGGTGGGCAGAGTTGAGGAAGTGTCTTCCCTCACCCGCCACCCCAAGCCCACCTGTGGCCTTGGGGTTCCCTGTCCGGGGGCGCGGTTGGGACCCCTCCTCTTTCGGGCCGTTTCCACCCCTAAGCGCCCCTTTCGGGCGCCGGGCCCCGCAGCGTGTCCCGAAGCTCTTCCCGAGGCCCGCGCCCCGGGCCCGCTCCCCCCAGAGCCGGCGCGGCTGGAATGTTCTCTCCTTCTCGCGGGGCCGCTTCCTGTCCGCCATGTTGGAAGCCGATTCCTGTCACCGACTCCGGCCCACTGAGGAGCGGAGGGGGAAGGGTGTCGAGGGGCACACGGCGCCGCCGAGTCGGTGGCTCGGGATCCCCATCAGCCTCCGCCTTGCCCCAGGCACTGCGGGGACACCCCCGGCCAGTGGCCACCCCTCCCCCCCCCCATCGCCGGCCGGGTTGTGTAACCCGGTGGCGGCCGCGCGGCCCCGGGCGGGTCCCTGGGGTGAGGGGCGGGGGCGGTTGGGGTGGGGGAGGGAAGCGGCCACGAGGGGAGCGGCCTGCGCCGGGCCCCGCGCGCGGGCGGCCCTGTTTCCCGCTCCCTGGTGCGGCGGGAGGCGCGGGCGGTCGGGGTGGAGAGTCGGCCTCTAAGCCGAGCCGAAGGAGAAGGAGGCCGCGGGTGGCGGCCGCCGCCCTCCTAGGGGCCGGAGGGTTGCGAGGGAAGGGGGCACATTTTCGGTAGAGGCGGTGCCTGAAGGCCGGGTGGGGTACCCAGCGGGAACCAGGCTCCCCGGTCACGAGTTTCTCTGCCACAGGAACCTCGTCTTCTGCCAGGTTCGCTCCCGACTCCGCCTCTTAGGCTTTCACTCGGGCCCTTTCCCTCCAGCCGCGCTCATTTGAAAAAAAAGCTTGTCCCATCCTCCTTTAACCCCCCCACATTTACCTTCTGGGCTTGGGTAGTGTTTTTGAGGAAGGGGATTAAAAAATACTTCATTAGATGGAGGAGAGGGCGAGTTGTTTTGACCCTCCTTTCTTGTCCTTAAGGGTGAACCGAGGTTCATCCATGAGGTTAGTTCACTACCATCTTGTTTCAGATGAGGCTTCTCTTTTTTCATGTTAAAAAGAAAGGTGTCTTACAACGCATGTTGATCCCCAGACACTTATTTTTAACAAATGCTAAATTGAGGGTCAAAGTTATTTAAAAAAATTTTTTTTGAGAAGAAATGAACTTAAAAGTTTATAACCACGCAGGTTTTTTTTTTTCTTTTTAAAAAAGGGTTCTTAACGAATAGAAAGTGATTGAAGGGAATGGTAAGAAAGTGACTTGTTAAACCCAGCATGTCAAACAGTTACTGAGAACTGTAGGAAATCTGCTTTTCTGTTGCAGACTTAATGTAACTTTGAAGACTGAAATTGAAATGTCAAGACTTTCCATTTTGGGAGTGGTGGAGACTGATGGTGTGCAGTAGAAGTGAACATATATCTGTGTAAAGAATGTTTAATTCTAAGGATTTGTAATAGTTTAAAAATTGTAAGAACTTAAACAGCACTATATCTTTTTAATGCTAGCTCTTTATCAACTTAAAGGTGAGAAAATCTTGGTATATACCCTGTATTTTCAGATTGGGAAATTGTGTTTTGTCAGTCAAGTATTGATGTTTCCCTGAAGAACTCCTGTATGTAGAAGCAACCCCCTGAACCACTCAAGTTGGCTTTCTTCAAATTAGTATTGTGTTACTCTAAAAGGGCACAAATGGGGAAACTAGGCTTAGCTACTTTGAGAGGATGTAAACAATTTGAGATGAGCAATTTTTTATGGGTGTCCTGGCCACACTACTGTTGTTTCAACATGCACAATGCTAATACACTAAGAAAACTAATGAAGAGTTTTAAAATATATATTAGTATGTTGAGGCTGGCTTTTATGACCCATTGCCCACAAACCCAAGGAGAAACAGCTTTTTTTAATCCAGAAGAGGGCGCAGGAGAGGGCCAAATTTGTTCCTTTAATTTCATTTTCTAATTCAAAAAGCAAAATTCATCAAAATTGAAGTTTTACTGAATCCATTTGAAGTAGGGTTAGATGTGTTAGCACTAGCAGTCCTGTGATTTCTCTAGTAATTTTATAGTGTTTACATTCTTTTAAATACCTAAATTTTAAAAGAAAATATTTCTCTGGCAGACTTTTTGCATACCAACAAAGTTGCCATGGGGGTAATTTATATAGTTCAATGAAACCCGTTTTGTCATTAAACTTGGAGATGGATGTGTAGTAGTCTCTGAAGTGTTTATACAGTGATTTCTGATTTTGGAGCTACTAAATATCAGTAATCTTAGGAAGCATTTCAGTTCACTTGTCTTGGTTTTGGTCCAACTTAGTTTGGACAATGAATTTTGTCTTGTTTTGTTTTTGGATGTTTTAAGACAGACTGTCTTTGAGATCTGAAGGGTTATATACAGTTAATGGGCCCAGTAGTACAAAACTTTGTTTTAGCCTGTTAGTATGTTAAATGGTATATGTAGTTTCTTCTCTTGGGCCTGGAGTTGTGCAAGGGTCAGCTTATATATGCTTAAAATGTTCTGAATATTGCATTTTTAGAAAACATGCTAAACAGTGATCTCTGCCTTACTGTTTCATAGTTAGAATTTTTCCCCCAAGATTTTGACTTGATTGGCTATTACAGCTTTTTCAGCAGCCAAAAAATAAAATGTAACTCTACAGAAGGTAAGACCTTCACAAAATATATTCTCACATGGTACAAATCCTGCCCAGTCTATTTTAGGAATGCCTTAAGTATGTTTTGTTATTTCCTGAAAGTTAATTCTGTGGAAGAAAATGCCTTTATTTCCTCATTTTTAGTGTTCCCTCCTTATTTCTGATGGAGAATGAGTGACTTAGAGTTATAGTCAGTGGTGTTGTCAGTCTTAAAATTATGTTATATACCATATCAAGTTCATTTAAAATGTTGGTTCTCAAACTTTTAAAAAAAATCTTAATACTTCCTTATACTCTTAACATGTACAAAGAGCTTTTGATTTGGGTGTTAACTGTTGCTGTTTATCATATTGACTAAACAATATACGAGCTCAGAAGTTAAAGACAGAATGAAAGTGACAAATGCAAATAACTTGGTATTAATATTTTATCCTCCACCCCCTGAAGAGTTGCCTTAAAGGAATATATCCTGCTGTGCATCTGTTTCTAATGACTTGACCTAAAGATGCTTTTGGGAACATTTCATGGAAAGATGATACCTTTTTTACTAATAAGGAAGTGGGAAAAAGTTGTTGACCCAATTGAACCACCTGTAGTAATAAACTTTAATAGTAGTTAAAATTAGATACTTTTCACTGTAGTTGTTAGTGAATACTTGATTACTGCTAAAAGTCATTTGAGTAGGCCTCATGTCGTAGTGATAGGAAACCATGAGTTCCAGACAGAGTTCAAGATTTCTAGTTCTTTGACTTTGTGGCTTGGGCCAGTTACTTAATTTCTCTGAGAATCTTTTTACCCAAATGTAAAATGAAGATCTTATGAAGATTAGAAACATTGGTACATGGGTACTTTGATTTCAAACATAAACTGTATGATCTAGTCTTAAGTATGATGTGGGAAATGTTAAATTTAGGACTGCTTTAGAAAAATTCAAATGTTAGGTTTTTGTTTTATCAGAATGCAGTAGAAACTGCTTAAGGCAATGACCACCTGCCATAACTTGATTTTTGTCTGGAGAGTAGCTGTGATCTTAATTGTAGAAGAAATTCTACAACTTGGGAGGTTGCTCTTTGTTAAATGAGAGAGGCATTATGACATACTCCTGAAGAGAACATGATCTTTCTGACCTTGCACTTTGGTTTGAATCCCCGCTCAGTTCTGTCTTTTGCAGAGAAGACTTCCTAATCTGTAAAATGGGCATGACAGGTCTCTTCTCAGAGTTGTGAAATAACAGGTAACATTAAAGCTCATAGCATAGTGTCTAGCATACAGTAAGCAAACTGGTACTACTGTAATTTACATATTGTAATTTTAAAAAACTTTTTTCCCCCCTTCCTCAGGCTATGGTGAACTAAATGGTAATGCTGGAGAAAGAGAAATATCTTTGAAGAGTCTGGGTTCTGATGAAGCTACTAGCCCTATTTCCAGGGTCATCAATGGCAGCCAAATTGTAGACACTAATCTGAAGCAGACTGTAAAGACCAGCACCTTTGGAAAAGCAGGAATTAAAACCAGGAATTTCATTCAGAAAAACAGTATGGACAAAAAGAATGGGAAGTCTTATGAAAATAAATCCGGAGAGAACCAGTCTGTAGAAAAGACTGATACTGTAGCTATTCCAAATGGTGTTGTAACAAGTAATTCTGGCTATATCACTAATGGTTTTATGGGCAAAGGAGCAGATAATGATGGTAGTGGATCTGAGAGTGGATATACCACTCCTAAAAAAAGGAAAGCTAGGCGCAATAGTGCCAAGGGTTGTGAAAACCTTAATTTAGTGCAGGACAAAATAATGCAACAAGAGACGAGTGTCCCAAACTTAAAACAGGGACTTGAAACTTTCAAGCCTGACTGTAGTGAACAAAAGGGAAATCGAGTAGATGGTTCAAAGCCCATTTGGAAGTATGAAACTGGTCCTGGAGGAACAAATCGAGGAAAACCTGCTATGGGCGATGTGCTACGGAAAAACTCCGATATTAAACCTGGTGTGAGCAGCAAAAAGTTTGATGATCGGCCCAAAGGAAAGCATGCTTCTGCTGTTGCCTCCAAAGAGGACTCGTGGACTCTATTTAAACCACCCCCAGTTTTTCCAGTGGACAATAGCAGTGCTAAAATAGTTCCTAAAATAAGTTATGCAAGCAAAGTTAAGGAAAACCTCAACAAGACTGTACAGAACTCTTCTGTGTCACCATCTTCATCTTCATCATCTTCATCATCATCTGCTGGGGAAACTCAGACCCAGTCTTCAAGTCGGTTATCCCAGGTCCCTATGTCAGCGCTGAAATCTGTTACTTCAGCCAATTTTTCTAATGGGCCTGTTTTAGCAGGGACTGATGCAAGTGTGTATTCTCCAGGGGGTCAGCCACTGCTAACTACTGCTGCTAATACTCTAACATCCATCTCTTCTGGGACTGATTCAGTTCTCCAGGACATGAATCTGACTTCAGCAGCTGTTGAACAAATCAAGTCTAGCCTTTTTATCTACCCATCAAATATGCAAACTGTGCTGTTAAGCACAGCACAAGTGGATCTACCCTCTCAGACAGATCAACAAAACCTGGGGGATATCTTCCAGAATCAGTGGGGTTTATCGTTTATTAATGAGCCCAGTGCTGGCCCTGACACTGTTACTGGGAAGTCATCAGATCATAAAGTGATGGAGGTGACATTTCAAGGGGAATATCCTACCACTTTGGTTTCACAGGGTGCCGAAATAATTCCCTCAGGAACTGAGCATCCTGTGTTCCCCAAGGCTTATGAGCTGGAAAAACGGACTAGTCCTCAAGTTCTGGGCAGCATTCTAAAATCTGGGACTACTAGTGAGAGTGGAGCCTTATCATTGGAATCCAGTCATATAGGTGACCTGCAAAAAGCAGACACCAGTAGTCAAGGTGCTTTAGTGTTTCTCTCAAAGGACTACGAGATAGAAAATCAAAATCCTCTGGCCTCTCCTACGAACACTTTGTTAGGCTCTGCCAAAGAACAGAGATACCAGAGAGGCCTAGAAAGGAATGATAGCTGGGGTTCTTTTGACCTGAGGGCTGCTATTGTATATCACACTAAAGGTAACTAATTTGTTTCCTATATGAACATTCTTTCTGGTCAATTTAATACACATTTGTTAGCCATTGTATTAAGGGTGCATTTTGGAAATTACTATGAGATTAAGAATTTCAGAATTTAGCTGAGAATAACAGTTTGGATAAATTGCTGATGTCAAACTATAATTGAGAGTCTTTGGAAATAGTATGGTTCAAGTTTTTAGTTTTCAATTTAAAAACAATTCTTTTTATGCAGCCAGGGATAATTGACCTGCCTGGTTCAAAAAATAAAGAGGGCTGGGGGCAGGTGCCTAAAGTGATAATTTCTCTTAAAAATAAAACGTGTATTAGGAGAATATACAGGCGTTATTACTATATTGGGAGAATATATATTGTCCTCCAAATTTTTCTTTGAACAGATGTTGCCTTTTGCTCTTTAAATCCTATGCTCCTTTTGTTTGTGAATTCAGTTGGTAGTTCTAACTTGCTTAAAGTGAGGAGGAGCCATGTTTTTGAGGAATCCAAAATTACGGAGTGTCAAACTTTTTTCCTCTTAAAAGAAGACATAATGGGTGCCACATGGTAACTGGAAAATAATTTAGACAAGCTGCAATGGCAAGTACAATTAGCATTGTAGAGACCAGACTCTTGGGAGTCTGTACTTTATATGGTCCTAAAGCCCTAATTAAAAGGGAACCAATTATCTTTCAAGTTTCATGCTAATAACTTTCTTAGAATATGGTTTCTCTGTGTCATAAAGATAAAATTGCTGTATAGCGTAGCTAATTTAAATCTTAGAGCAAATATTGAGGTTTAATGAATGATATTTACAACCACAGTGCTTTTGACAATAGTGCTCTTGTTTTCTATTCCTTCAATCACAATCCCTTGCCTCCTCTCAACAGAATCTCTATGTCATGCATGCACGCACACACCTAATACATACTGCATGTTCCCATTTATAACAGTGGTTCTTTAAGGCTATAACTTAAAACTGCAGCGAAGGGGCAATTTATCAGATTGTGGGAATGAGGTAATTACCATATTCTCCCTGAAAGAATCACTACCTCAGAGATGAATAACAAAGCTATTTATGTGACTTTTAAGCAAATTACTTAGTCTACATACCTTTATCTGCAAATTGGAAGACATTTAGAAAAGTAAACATATGTCCTTTTTCTGTTTCCTTTAAGAAATGTGGGAGTAAATAATAGAATTGCCTTATGGGAGTTTAGGAGTAGGAATCCTGGAATACCAGCAAATAAAATTACCTGTCTTCTCCAGCACACTGTTTTTTAAAATAAATGAGTTAACCAAGAGCTGGATGCTTTTAGAAAAGGACAAGGAATGCTTAGTTTCTTGAAGACATGGTGGGCAATTTTAAGTTAAAGTATCCCTGGGGAGTTGGGTTTTTTCCCCCTGTGCCTTCTGCTCTCCAGAGACCATAACTTGAAAATCATCTTCAAGTTTTTTGTTCAGGTGGTCTTCGTGTGAGCTTGAGGGGATGGATATCTGATTGTGTTATGCTCTCCTACAATAAATTGCAAAAATTTCGAGGACAAGTTGTTTGGTTGGATAATTGATTGATATGTATGGTTTTTATTACGGAGAATTGGCAGGCCTTTTTAAATTAAGAGCATTAAGTTTTTACTTATTTCTACATGATCTGTATGCATTTTTCCCTGTAGATGGACTAAATAGGAAATCAGTGATACTTAAACCAAATGCTCTTACAATGGTGCAATTCTTTTGTTTTGCTGGTGTTACTGAAAGGTTTGACTTAGCAATTTGCATTAGCTTGAATTTTGTAGTTGGAAATTAATTGAGATTAGGTTGTATCAGTTGCTTTTCCCTTCCTAGAATAATAAATATTTAATTCTAGTAGATACAAAGCAACAGGTTTTTTGAGTTCCTGTCCAATGTGGATTGATCATTAGGGCACTTATTTCTCTTTTCTTTGAATTTATTTAGAATCAAAATATGTTTTTCATAAGTGAAGACTTGCCCCTTTTGCCCCCCTTTTAAGTTTTCTCAGCCTTTAAAAGAATAATCAGTTGTACTTCTGGAATGTCCATTAAGAGCCACCTGTATTGTTAGTGCAGTCTTTAAATTCCAACACTAATCTCTTAGTAAGTTGAGGTTAAGTTTAACATTGAAAGTTCTGTGTATACATCTCCTCTAACTTCAAAAATGGAGCCCTCCAACATCTTGGAAATAACTGGTAGAAGGGTATTAATATGTCTTTTCAGTAGGAATCGTGCATTTTATACATTAAACATTAATTGCTGGTAGCATTAGAAGTATTGTAGATTTTTTAAGATTTATTTTATTTATGCATACAAGAACTGGGTTGTAGGCCAGAAGTGCTGCGGGGCGGGGGTTTGAGAAGATTCACCAGAAACAGTGGGGAACAAAACTGGCCGATATACTGAAATACACTGCTGAGGGGAGCAGCGGGGCGAGGCAGGAGAGGTTTGCTTCGCCATATGGGTTAGCTCCCTCGCCTGGGATTGAACTCCTGCTTCAGTGGCTGGCAGTAGCTTGATAGTGCTGAGATTTAACCTCTTGTACCACCAGAGAGGCCCCAGTTTTGTAGATTTTTAAAAATCTGAGTGTTCAGTACACTTTGGAGGATATGAAATGAATTACTATGAGGCATAAAAAGGGATTGATGGGACTTCTAGTTCTTGAGATTTTTCTTGTAGAGTTTGGTATATATTATGTTACAAATTTTTCTTATATAAAACTGTTAATTTTAGTGTTATGTGAGGGCATATGTAACTTTACATAGCAGTGCCAGTATTTAAGGTGAGGGTAAGTCCTTTTTTCCTGTTTATCATATGCTTCTTAATAAGGCAAAACTTTTGAGGAAATAATTTTTTAAGTTGCTTATAAAGACATTTATAAATACACCAAAATGGGGCCAATACTACAATGAACTCCATTGTTCCCATAATTTAGTTAAAAATTTAAAAAACATTGTTCTTTTTTCACCTGTCCATTTTTGCCTTTTTTTTTTTTTTTTTTGATAGGAGTTTTGAAAAGTAAGTTCTAGTGTTACAACATTTTATTACTTTGGGTTTGGTAGAATGATGGTTTTTTACAAACATATACTCAGGCCATATAGACTGTTGCCTCCTTCAAAGTAATTTCTTAAAATGCTTAGGTTAGTAGAATCTTTCGATTTTAAAATGATCTAAACTTACATGAAGTTTCAACCAAGTCTGCTGAAATAAGATAGATTGTGGAGTGTGTGCTTAGTCAAAGTGTTTGTTTAAACCAGGTTGATTTATCTTGCCTGACTAATACTGCTCTGAAAGATAGCGAGCATTTAGAATGCTGACATTTTGGAATATTCATTTAAAATAATTTGATAGGGGCCTCCCTGGTGGCACAACAGGTTAAGTCTCAGCACTATGAAGCTATCCGAAGGCACTATGAAGCTATCCGCGGGGATCAAGTTCAGTCCCCGGCCACAGAGCTTCCCCACGTGGTACAGCAGACCTCTCCTGCCTAGCCCGCTGCTCCCCTCAGCAGTATACTTAAGCAGACGCTGCTCCCCACCGTCTCTGGTGAATTCTCTCACCACCCCCACACCTCTGGCCTACACCCCAGTTCTTGTATGCATAAATAAATAAATCTTTACAAAAAAATAACTTGATTGGGCCTCCCTGTGGCACAACGGGTTAAGTCTTAGCACTATGAAGCTATCTGCAGCCACTGCGGCAAAAGTTCAATCCTTGCCAGGGGGCTAACCCACATGGAACTGCAGACCTCTCCTGTCTCGCCCACTGCTCTCCTCAGCAGTGTATTTCCCATCAATATGCCTGTTCTGCTCCCTAGTCTATCTCTGGTGAAGCCTCGCGATCCCCCCTCACCTCTGGCCTACACCCCAGCTCTTGTATGCATAAATAAATCTTTTTTTAAAAGGGAGGAAATGTTTAACAAAAATTTTATAGGGTAAATTAGACCAGTACATAGAGATGAATCTAGTAAGATTTAATTCTTGATAGTTGGGATGAGTCAGCATGAAAGCAATCAGTAGTATGCATCCCCAAGGCAAATTTAGGTTGTTGAATGAAATTTATTTTTTAAAAGATTATTTATTTATGCATACAAGAACTGGGATATAGGTCAGAGGTTGGGGGGGCGGGGTTGAGAGGATTCATCAGAGACAGTGGGGAGCAGCAGGCAAGACAGGAGAGGTCTGTTGCTCCTTGTGGGTTAGCTCCCTGGCAGGGGATCAAACTCATGCCTGCCTGGTGATAGCTTGATAGCACTGAGACTTTAACCCCTGTGCCACCAAGGAAGCCCTTGAAATCTTAAATAATTGTTTCTCTAGTGCTTCTACAGGTGGCAGGTTATAGGCATAGGTGATTTGATTCACCAGAACTGGCTAGAGCCATAGAATAAAAAATTTTGTTTTGGCTAGGTGCCTCTAATCGCCTGCTAGGATTGGAAAATCTTGGTCTATAGAGTTTTGCTCAGCTTAATCCTTTTTTCTCTGCCACATTTTTCTGAACTACTGAGTTGTAATTTAGAGGTGTGTGTTTTTTCCCCTTTTATGTACCTGCCATAGGCAAAGCACTTTCTGTTTTAGTTATGAGTGACAGGTTGAATCTTTGCTCTTGAAGAACTTTATCAGGTAAAAGTGAAAACAATATCTAAGTTTATAAGGCAATATTTTAAAATGTTACAGGAAGGATACAAATGACTAGGAGATTTTAATGGAGGGAGAATATCTAATGGGATAAAGGTTGGAAGAATAAATGTGGGGCATGTCTTAATGGAGCAGCAGTATTAAAAGTGGGTTTTGGTGGATGGTGAATATTTTTGACCTAGGGAGATGTAGAGAAAGAAAGAAAGAAAATTGGAGAATCGTGAGTAAATGTGAATATTGGAAGGGATCCTCTTTGAATGTGATGAGGGGGTAGAATAGAGAAAGAGGGTAAATTGCTGCAAGATCATGGGTGTCTGGTTGATTAAATTTTCTCTCTTTAACACAAGGCTTAACATGTGTTTCCATGTTTACTCCATTTTATTGCAGTTGCTCCATGATTGCTTGTGTAATCACAGCTCTTTCTAATAGTCTTATTAGCAGGTACCTGTAGTTTTTACTGGTTTCAGCCCTAATTGAATTTCCTAGATTTGTAAAGGTTCCCCCTCCACCCTCACTCCCAACCACCTGTAATATAGGACATATAGGATTGTTTGTAATAACTAATTCTTAAAATGCTATAAGATACATTTTTATAATTACTTAACCATCTTAGTACTCATACTGTATGAATGTGCATGTCTTCTTTGAGTGCAATAGTAAATGAATTTACTTTGGTATTAGTCTGAAAAGTGATTTCTAGGGAATTTATGGATGCTAAAATTTAGCCCCCAGATTTCATTATAAGTAATGAAGTTCAGCAGAAATTGGTCTTTCATGCTCATAGTAAAAAAAACTTTCATTTCGGGCAACTTGAATTTGATATTTTTCCTTTAAAATTTAACGGGATCAGATGAAATATAGTAGTAGAAATGAGCAAACAACCAAAATGGATTCTCAAATTCCAAGTTTATTTTGTGTGTATTTAGAAGAGGTCCAGACAATTCTCCTTAATGTGGTTTGGTGAAGCTCCAAATTGGAAATATAGGACTGAAATTAATTAAGGAGTTGATTAACATTTGCTGAGAAGGTGGTGACTTCCAACAACAACCTTAGAAAAATTTATTTGAAAATGTGCTGTTTATGGGTATAGTCTAAATGGAAAAGGGTGGAGAGAAATTTGACAGTCTTTGCAAAAGATAAAGTCATGATCTTGAAGCAGTTTACCTTTCTTTATTCTACCCTCTCACCACATCCAAAGAGGATCCCTTCTAATATTTACATTTATTCATGATTCTCATGGACTGGCTGAGAAAGAGGAAATCGGAATAGCAAAATATGATGTTGGAATAGTCAATGATCATCAAAAGATGGGTAAATCAGAATTAGTGAGGTAAATGCAGAATTTAATTTTACCATGTCACTACTTCTGAATTTTTACAGAATTTGATCTCAAATGGCTTAATAAAAGAGATTGTTGAAGACATGATTAGTGATAAGTTGATCTGGTGGTTCTTAATGTGGGATCCATTTGTTTGACTTTTACATTTGATTTGCTATCTTGGAGGGAGAGGCCATTGTGTGCTTTTATTTATTTTTTAAAGATTTATTTGTGCATACAAGAGCGGGGTGTAGGCCAGATGTGGGGGTTTGTGAGAGGATTCACCAGAGACGAGTGGGGAGCAGAACAGGCAGATTGATGGGCATACGCTGCTGAGGAGAGCAGCGGGCGAGACAGGAGAGGTCTGCTGCGCTATGTGGCTGTGTGGGTCAGTTCCCTGGGTGGGGATCGAACTCCTGCTGCAGATAGCTTCGTAGTGCTGAGACTTAACCCCATCTGCCACCAGGGAGGCCCCACTATGTGCTTTTAAAAATTGTTACAACATGATTATGAAGCTGTTTAAAAGTGATTGTTAAATTTTTTTTTTAAGATTTTTTTTTTTTATGCATACAAGAACTGGGCTGTAGGGCAGAGGTGTGGGGTGGTGAGAAGATTCACCAGAGACAGAGCCGGGAACAGAACAAGTGTATCAACTGAAGTACACTGCTGAGGGGAGCAGTGGCCAAGGCAGGAGAGGTCTGCTGCGCCATGTGTGAATCTCCGTGGCCAGGGATGGAACTCCTGCCCTCAGTGGCTGGTGATAGCTTGATAGCGCTAAGACTTTAACCCCTGTGCTACCAGGGAGGCCCTAGAAATAAATTTTAAACAAGATGAATACTTACTCATTCTCAGAGTGCTAAGAGTTTTTACTACAGGGAGTAAAAATCCACTGAAAGGTCAGAATTGTGTAGTCACTTTCAGATTTATCTTTTTAAAGGAAGAAAATGGTAGCCATGGTATCAAAAGAAAGTGGGAACTTGATTAAAGACTCCAGTTAAAAGTCAACTACAGGAATGTTCCTAAGATACCACTGGTTGAAACAGGCCAGCGTCATTGGTATAGGAAAAAAAGGGATGGATGACTAGAAAGTTACAAGTGTCTTAACTTTGGGTAAAAATTGCAGTGGTTCAGCACTCCCTCACTGAGTTCTCTACTTTACATATCCATGCCTCTCCTATTTCTCTACTTTCTGCAGCTTCAGTATAAATTACCTGATGTTCTCTTTTCTTCAGATACTGATATTCCTTGAGTCCCTATCTCCTGCTAATTTTATTCAATTCTATCACTTTAGCTGCTTTTGATTTCAGACCATATATATTCAGTGTTACCTCTCCAATTCTTTGTATACAAAACTGAATGTTTCTTCACAAACCTGCTACTTTTCTGCTCACTGAATTAACACATAACTCCTTATTCTTAGGTCTCTTAACATCTGCATTTTTTTTTCATCACTAATATAGCTATCCTAATTTCTTCACTTTTGCAGTAACACTTTCTGAATTGTCATGTCATTCTTTTCAATTGCCTTGACAAGTCATTACTAATGAGTACAATAACCTCAGATCTCCTCAGTGACTTCCTTTCACTTATGTGATTAATATTATGCATGCTTTTGTGTGCTCTCTAGTCAAATAGCAGACCAGTGTTTTTCTTTTTGTAAGTCTTTTCCTCCTTGGTATCTTTCAGCTCTTTTCCCTGAAGAGTACTCTTTTGTCTAAATCTTTTTCTTTTGGTGAATTTCAGCCTTAATTACTTGTGGCCACTAAAGCATGGGTCAGCAAACTTTGTCTAAAGGATCAGATAGTAAATATTTTAGTTTTGTGAGCTTCTAAGGTGTCTGTTATAGTTACTTATTTCTGCTTTGTACACAAAAGCAGACAGGTATAAAATCTACAGTGGGTGTGACTGTGTTTCACCAAAACTGTTTTGAAAAACAAATTTGTAGAAGCTCAGTTTGCTGACCCCTGCTAGCATACCTTGTTCTTTAATACTATCAAGTCTTGTGCACGCTGATAATTCTACCTAGAATCCCCTTCCCAATAAAGCTACTTACTCTTCACTGCTCACATGGGGCAGACGTTTTATTTTTTCAATTTTTTTTAACATTGATTTATTTATGCATACAAGAGCTGGGGTGTAGGGCAGGGGTGTGGGGAGATGAGAGGATTCACCAGAGACAGAGTGGGGAGCAGAATGGGGGTTAACTAAAATACACTGCTGAGGGGAGCAGTGGGCTATGCAGGAGAGGTCTGCTGTGCCATATGGGTCAGCTCCCTGACTGCCAATAGCTTCGTAGTGCTGAGACTTAACCCCTTGGGCCGCCACCAAGGAGGCCATTTTTGCATCTTTATTTTTAAACAACTTGGAATTAAGGACTTGTAAGTAGTAAGTAATTGGACATTTACTACGTGAAGCATTTTGCTAGAAGGTAGTCTGCTCTAGAAAATGTTAAATTTTCTTCATTTGATGAATGGCTTAAATTTATATCACATAAGTAAATTTTGACATAATAAAATTTCTAATTTGGATGGTAGTGACTTAAATTACAGATTTTTAATAAAGACCACAAATTTTTCCTTATGTTCCCAGGTTTGGCCCTGTGGCCATTTTAATTAACAATTGGCAGAATTGGATGCTGTGATCCCTCTCTAAAAAGAATTGGGATGTTAAAGGGAGGGGTGTGTATGTGTGTAGAAGAGGGCAATATTAAAAGTAAATAGATTAATTACCACATTATGATTTTGTATAGTTGAAATTGCTTTCTGTGACCTGTAACTTTATACAATTCATTTGTTAGCTTCTCTTGTGATAGTTAAAACAAAGCTGCACTATACATGTAGTTAGTTTTCGCATTTCACATTTAGAATCTAAATTGATGCTTTTTGTTACCTAAGAGGGCAAAAATTAATGTCACTTCTATGTGTTTTCTATCACTAACTCATTGTTAGGGTTGTGTAAGCATGGCATATCATTATATATATTTAATTTCTTTCGTTTTTCTGATCTTTGGGTCTTCATGGAAACTTAAATTCTAATCAAGGAAGTCAAGTTGCTGCTAGTTATAGAAGTAATTCCTATTAGTAGGAAGGGGGAATTTCTCAGCACTTTAATAATGCTGATTTATTTCTTGGCTAGAGGCTAGGCTGGCTCATGGCTAATTTTTTAATTAGGTTATCCTTTTTCTTCAGAAATCGCAAATTCACTACTCCAGGACCCATAATTGAAGGTAGTAGTCATTTAAAATCAATAGTATAGAGTAAAACCTAAAAATGAATCTTCTAATTTAAGCTAAGGAAATGTCTTCACTATACTAAAGATATGTGTATATGCAAATAGATATTTTTGTTTTTATTCTAAAATTTGTATATTGGCTTTTTGAAGTGGTGTAGTTGCTTCTGTAACTCAGTTGTGGGCCCCAGTTGCCCTCAAATAGACAGGGGCAGATTGAAGTTTGCAGTGGGAAAGAAAGAAGGAAATGTTATTGCATAGTTTGGCTAAAATGAAAAAGTTGTTAACTTTTTTCTCTCATCATACAACTAAATGTAGATTTATCTTTTGCATCATGCAAAAAATCTGTATGTAAAAATCAGGAATTTATTTGTTGTAAAGTATAAGATTTCTGTAACTTTCACTGAAAGAAGAAATGTTGGTTGTATTGGATTAGTTCTTTTGCAGTCATGTTTACTAAGGAAAAACTTGTCATTCTGCGATCCAGAAAATTTTAGAATAGCAGCTCTGATTATTTCAACTATTCCTAATTGTCTAAAGCTTAATGGAATTAGAGGTTACACTGGAGTGATAAATATGAGCACCATGACTAGAGAATTGGTTACAATTCTCTTTCCTTCTTAGACATACTGGGAGAGAGAACATTTTCCTAGTGATTTAAAGACCAAAGCATCCAACTCTAAGTTCTCAGACCAAGTGACAGCCAATGTGAGAATTGTTGATAGCTTGAGCAGAACTTTATCTGGATAGTGAACTTTGATCATTTTGAAAAATTAGTTATACAGAATAAAATTACTCTTTTGTCTTTTCAAAATAGATACAGAGTCATTGGAAAGAACACTTGTTCTTGATGTTAAATATGTTCATTGTTACTATGTAGTTTCAGTTTACTTTAATCTCCTAGTAGAGATTTCCTTTCAAGGTCCAATTATTAGGTTCTTTTGTTGCGATAGTTATCTTCTGTCTTACTCATGATGACTTCAGTTATCCCTCTGTGAAGTTTTCTTGTATACTTCTAGGTAAAGTCTTATTGCATACTCTCAGTATATCATTAAAAAGTTTGTTCATGTATTTATTTCCCTTATTGTAAGAGACCAAAGTAAGGATATTGCAGAGTATCACTTTTGAATAAAATTGAAACAAATGAGGATTGTGTTAATAATACATGAGTGTGGATTGACATTTTGACCTTATTGGTTAAAATAAAAGTAGGTATGATTTGGAATCAGAACCAGTTGCCCAAACAAAGAGTTAAGTTTTAGTAAGACATTTTAAATCATCAAGCTTAATCAAATTTAACGAATGCTTTGTACAGAAGACTTGTTGAGGGGTTGTCAAAAAATACTTTTTTTGTTTTTAATGAGTAATACAAGTAATATTTGGTCTGTTGTATGCTTCTGTATCTCTTTAGTATTTATAGACAATTATTCTCTCAAATTTTATTTCTAATATAATTTACTAATTAATACTAAAGGTAATCTGTATGATGCACTTAGAATTCATAGGAAAATTAGTTCTTTGTTTGAGCTTCACAAAATTGTGCTATTTCAATCCTACCTCCAGCCTAGTGATAATTCACACTTTGCTTTTGTGTATAAAATAATCTTTTTTTTTTCCCCCTTCAGAAATGGAATCTGTTTGGAGTTTGCAGAAGCAAGGTAAGGTTAGGTTATTTGAAATGTTACTATTAATGATTATACGTTATTGGGGATGGGAATAACTTGAGTAGTGACCTACCAAATAAGCTGTTTTTTGAGTTATTTAATAACTGCAATCAAAAGGCACTTACCCGCCATACCGGGAATGCTAAGGGAGGGGGTAAAATGCAAGTAAAAAGAACATATGAAAGTATTCTTTACCTGCCTGGGGATGGACAAACAACATGAATATTTCCTCCCTAATTATGAAAACTAAGACTACAGATATTTTTAATCTTGGAAACCAACATGGATAACCATTCCATATATGGCCAACTTTTGTCAACAGTTACAGAAACTTTATCTGGACTGTATGTTTTCTGAAAAGATGTTTGGAAATCTAAAGAATAGCAAATTAACCTCCTTCAACCTCCATAAATCAGATATGAATAGAAGAAGGAAGAGTGACTGCTTAATTCACATCTGGATTATTGGGAATTTTTTTAAAATTCAAGTTGGTTATCCTAATTATTGTGCAACTTGTTACCAAATATATTAAAATATGGTAGTTGTGGAATACCTGAAATTAAGTAGAAGTTTGATGTAGAGAACTAGTCACTAATAGGTTTGGGTTTTTAGAACTTTGTAACTGAAGTGTTACCTACTTCCTACCTACTTTGTTAGTTAATATAAGTGAGATTCCTAGAATTTTGGAACTTGGAGAATGTTAGAAATTTTCTTACATTACAAAAAACCTGAGGCTCAGGGAGGTTACTATCTAGTTAGAAAGTGGCAAGACTAGGATGTTAGGTTTTGCTGATTTTCCAACATTGTTCCTCCTTCCACCTGCCTTATTCTTGGGCCAGGTCTTTGTCAAACAGCTGTGACTTGAAGGTATCTAGCAAACTTTTAACTGCGTTGAGTTGCTTTCTGTTACTTTCTTATTCAAATACAATGATTAAAAAAAAAAGGTAGACTTGGAATTACATGCCCTCAAATGTGGATCTACCTGTTTTTACTGTAAAATGACTATTTACTAAAGAAAGAGCATTATCTTCATGGCAGGTTACTAGTGGATGACAATTTGGAGTCCTAGAGAGCATGCTATATTATTTCTGGACTAAATAAGTGATAGAGGTACTTGAGTCTTCGGTATTGTTTTCAGGCCTTTATTCTTTTGCACTAAGTTACAAATTTTATTGGTTTCCTGTTTTTTATCTAAAGCATGCATACATCAAAGTTTTTGTGATGGAAGTAGTATGTAATAAAACCATTGCTTCTCCAGAAGAGGGGAGCAGCATACAGCTAAATAATAGGATTTTAGAATAACACTGGAGTCTTTGCTCAGACACATTTTGTTTTGTTTTAAACCCAGGAGATCCATAGAAGTATGCCATTGCTGAAATAAAGGTTATTAGTATGATAGGAAATTAAGATAGGATTAAACTGGTAATTTTGCTAACCTAATTTAGCCTGAAGTTTTTTGTGCTAAGTGTTCTTGAACAATTCCTCACTAGGTAGTTCTCACTGGTGGAAATAAATACTGACTTCATTATGCTGAGAAGAGCAAAAAACAAAACAAAAATCCAAATGGTTATTTTTGTGTTGGATTACTAGGGTTTTTTTGGTGGGGTGTTTTGTTGTTGTTGTTGTTGTTGTTTTTTGTCTTTTTTCAAATGTACTTTTATAATCAAGAGAGACATATAGACTTGACTAGAGGACTCTTGGTGGGAATCCATTGGAATGTTGATTGGGTCAAGAAAGTGAATTTACAAGTGTTAATTGAAAGAGAAAGTAATTTTTAAATTGTGTTTTCATTAACGCAGGCAATTTAAATGATTATTTGGGATTTGTTTTTGGAAAATGGGCATTTGGGCACCTCGACTTTTATCATTTATGTATTTGTTTTTTAACCTTCCCTCTAGATCCCGAAAGGATAATCACTTACAATGAAGCCATGGATAGTCCAGATCAGTGAAGGACCAGACTGCCTGTTTGTAACCTATCTGCAGCATATTAGAGCCACCGTTCATGGGAGACACAGGCTTTTATGCTCCTAGATCTTCAACGCAGCAGAGGAACCATAAGTAGAATCACAGGATAATATATACAAATATATATATATACATATATATATATATATATATAGTTATTTAAAAAAAGGCAACTGAAAGTAATTAGACTTCTTTAAGGAATCAAATTTATTTCAAGAGACTACACATGGTTATTTAATCTCCGGTACTGAATAGTTTTTTTTTCTTTTGTTAGTTTTTGTTTTTTAAGTGTGAATGCAAGTGATTAATGAATACAGACT
The DNA here is from genome assembly GCA_004024925.1 of Scalopus aquaticus. Classification (NCBI taxonomy): domain Eukaryota; kingdom Metazoa; phylum Chordata; class Mammalia; order Eulipotyphla; family Talpidae; genus Scalopus; species Scalopus aquaticus. The sequence goes on along the minus strand of PVIJ01005736.1, from coordinate 59,715 downwards.
TAACAAGCGTGGTTCTAAAGTTCCTACTGTCATCAACTTGGGCAACAAATGACCCACTGGAAAGGCAAATCCGCTTAAAAGATCTCTGTATCTTGTTCTGTGACTAAAGTGATACACTAATCACTGGGAACCCAGAATGATTCAACATTTCCCCCCCACTCCTCCCTTGATTTTTTTGGGTTATATCTTGAGCCCTGCGAGAATGCTGGATAAATGCCTTGAAGTTTGTAGGGGTGTATTTTTTTAGCGAATATGATTTGCATGTCTTGCCAGAAGTTAAGCAGCCTCTGTGGGGTGTTGGGGAAATATTTTCTTTTATTTTTGGGGGGTGGGCGGGGGGGGCATTGAAGTTCTAAAAATCAGAATAGTTGGTGGTACATAGTTCACTTGGCTTTGGTTACATATTGGACTTAAACAAGTGAGGAATCTATGAGTGTCATTTAAAGAAAAGTTACAGAACAAACAATTGGCTTTAGATACTTAATATGAAAAAATACTCAGTGCCCATATTTTAATGTAATTGTGTAAGTGGGAGCAAAACTATATTCTGCTTTTCAACTGTAGGTGCTCCAGACTTGCTCTGTCACTAACACTAAATGTGCTGTTTTCCTTGTTTTTCATCAAACACCTGAAGAGAAACTTCTGTACCTTTCTGTAAGTTCTTTTAATTTTTCAGAATTACTCTAAAAGGGGGGGGAAGTCCATGAAAACTAAAACTTTTCATGTTTTTAGCCAGTGAGAAGGTAACAAACCCTGCCTATAGAAAGTGTGTTTTCATGCAAACTATACTTCTGAGCTTATTAGCTTCTAATTATAATCTTAATAAATATATTTTATTACTAGAGCAAAATGGGTTTTTAAAGGAAAATAATGTGAAATTCTGGAAATTTTCTTTTGGGCAGAGAAGAGCATTAGCCCTGTCTTATCATCACATTGCCATCCTGTTGCACTGCAGCTTGTATATAGCATGCTAAAATTAATTTTTTTGTGTGTGCAGAAACTAAGGGTCCAATTTAAGATTGGGTGATGTTAGTGGCATAAAAACAAGTTCTCTGGCCTGACATAGCATCACACACACACACAGAAATTAGTATATCCATGTATGTCAAATGCAGGTTAAAAGAGCAGGGCATTTATATAGAGAGGTGTAATCTAATAAAAGTAGACTGGATTCCCTGGGGTATTTGGGGAGAAAGTAACTACTTTTGCTTTACCCCTTTGCTTAAGAAATGTCTAGTTTTGAGTGACTGTAGTATGGATGAGTTTTCTTGTTTTATTAATTATTTGAGGCTTTTAACAAGTAGTTTGCAAAAGAAGCTGTTGGACTCAACTTAGAGTAGAGAAAATACCTTTATAGTCTGGATTTTTGCCCTGCTTAGATTTTAAAAGTATAAGCATGGATTGCCAATTCCTCTTGATGTAAACAAAACTTTTTATACATAATATATATATATATAAAATAACTTATTGTATCAGTCCAGGTTCAGAAACTTGTGGTAGGCCAGTTCCAGATAGTTTCATTTCACCTGTAAACTGTATCACTTTTACTGATATTGTAATTTTCAAATGTATAATATGTTTACAGATGTGCCCTGCATTTAGTCTGCATTGTTCCTATTTTGATTTTTGTTGAATTTCCTGCCTGCTTGCCAAAAGCTAGGATGCTTCAGGCCCATGTACAATTGAAAGCAGAGGCATCCTTGAGCTTTAAAGCATTGAACAAACTGGAAAATGCAACATACCACATGCTGAAGTGAAAGAAGTCTGTGTTTTGTGTTTTTTTTTTTTTTAATAAAAATTTTCAAAAAAGGTGAAAAAAAGATACAAGGTTGATTAAAGAAAAAAAAGGCTCCAGTTTGTTTTATAGGTTTTAAAGTTCTGCTGTGTGTTCAATTGCCTTGTGTAACCACTTTATCGCCTTAGGGCCAGATACCCCCAAAATCTACCCCCCTTCCTTTTTTTTAAATGTTCCTTTTGCTTACCTGAAATTTTAAAGCTCTTCTGTCTCACAACTCACAAGAAATTTTCTGGGTTTGTGACATACAGATGTTGACTGAATATATATTTCAAAAGGAAAAAGTGCCCCCCTGATTGGGCTTTTTAATTTAAAAACAACACTTAATTAGAAAATCATTTAGAAAGCTGTCATTGCTTTTCTATTTACCTTCCATAACCCTCAGACCTCCATGTTTAGAGAAGCCAAAAAGAGAATGTATCCCTTCTCTGTTTGTCCAAAGGTTTTTGAGTCTCACTTCTAAATGAAACAATGCAACATTTCACTTTTTCTCCACTGAAATTTCCTTAATGATATGGTTAGAGGTAAATACAGTTAGGAATGTCTCTAAACCTTCTGGGAACCTCAGTGCCCCATCATATTAACTATCAGTATTTTTTGGGCATTGGGTTAATGGACTTGATTGCCTAGGTTCAAGCAGGACTTTGGAACAAATATCCTTTGTGCTGTTTGGTAATACTTAACTCTACTTGTCGCAATCTTTCTCCTTAGGTCCTCACACAATTCCTTACAGAGCACTTATTAAAAAAAAAAATCTTAAGAGTTGATCTGTTTTCTGATTATTTTTGTGTAAACTAAACAAACTTCAGCTGTGATTAATTTAGTGCATTTAAATAACATTAATGTGTTAATCTTTGGTATAAAGAATTTTCCTTCAACTCAGAGTATTAGTACTGTAGCATAAACCAAATACAGTCTAGAGGGGATTTTTAACATCCCTCCATTATAAAGACTGAAAAAAGGTATGTGTCTGTGTGCATATTGTTGAGTGCTTGTGTGTGTGAGGGTAAAAGGAGATATTAAAAATTAGTAAGTAAATGAATGTGTGTAAGATGTTATATTAGTATTCAGAGAATGAACTTGTATTTATTTTGTGCCATTGGTTTTCATTACACAGAATAAAGTCAGGTGGTTTTAATCCTTAAAATGGTAGTATTTGAAAAATGGCACTAAGAATGAAATCATGACCTATTTTTTTAATAGCTATGAAGATACTAATTAATGGTGAAGATTTCTTTTTAAATCTGTCTGGATTGTAGGCTTCTGTATCACATACCACTCTTTGTAGATGTCCTGAATAATTCCCCTTCCCCACAAAAGACAGGGTGTATTTATCTTTCTCTTTATTCACCCCCCCACTTTGTTGAACTGAAGTTAATTGCATAGCCTTTTCTCTGACCTCCTTAGTAATGAACTTTCACATAAAGTGTAGTAGCATCCGTAGTAGCCCTTCCTCTGGTTTCTAGGAGGAAATAGACGATAACTAGGAATTTAATACCAGTTTTTTCTTAAACGACTGGAGAGGTTCTCTCCCATTTAATCATCTGCTTACCTACTCATCACAGAATCTGCAAAAACTTTATAAAGGAAAAAAGTGCTGCGTTGTTACTCAAATAAGTTTCTAGGGAAAATGATGAACCTTAATTTTGAGTGTTGTCCACAATATTAAATGTATTTCTTCACAAAACAGCAGCAGTAGTCTCATACTTACAAGGCTTGTTGCTTAACCCAATCAGGCATTTAAAGATTTGTCTTTTGCTGTAAACTTATCAAAACAAAAAAGCCAGTTAGTGTGAAATTGTATGTCATATACCAAATGGCCACAGGCAAGGAAATCTGGAAGATAATTTGGTTTTAGATTTTGCTAAATAAGAAATCATTCTTCTCAAGACTTAAAGAGAAATGGATTAAAAATCCGATTTCTAAAGATTATGAATATAGTTTTGTCCTTGGGCCATATCAAATACCATGAACCTTCTATACTTATGTTAAATGTAAAACATGCTGTAGTGGGACAGGTAACATATTTTGGGCTATAATTTTCTGATCAAGTCTGTTGATGTACCAGTTGAGATTCTAATAAGGCAGTGTCTTCATAGTCCTACCTGTAATGTGTTGAATTTTAAAAGAAGAGGAGGGGAGGTAGAATTTGCTCATCTTTTTCTCCCCACAAAGTATTGGTATTTAAAGGGGGGGGACAGAGGACAAGACTAGAACTGTTATAGATAGCTGCTCTAAGTTTGCAGAGAAAGATAGGTAATTGTTCTTAATATTGATGTTATTTTTATTGATGTGATAAATTGACAGAACACCAGGATTCTTTTATGGTGAGAAACATGGGCTTTTGCTTTGAGTGTCCTAAAATGTTTTTTTAAATGTGTCAATCTGTTCAGATGTGGGAGAACCAGAATCACCCTGGGTTGATTTAAGGAATGATGAATCATTGGCTCCTCCCAAGCATTGCTTTACTGAGTTTTACACTTTGTCTTACCACTGAAGAAAGGTCGTATGAATAGTGTTTTAAGTTGTCTGCATAATAAAAACACCCAGTGAAGCATGAATGAAATGGTATGTTGCTTTTGCATTACTGGGAGTGTCAAATAGCGGTTATGGGCTAGAAATCAACCTATGGAACAACTATTCTCATGTGTGATGGGATTGCTAATTCAGACTTCTCTATTCATAAAATTTTATGTCCAGAGTTCAAAGCCATTTTATGATACTGCAGTATCCCTTTTTCTACAGCCTTACTAAAGTAGCTACATTATTTTCCAGTTCAGTTTCATTCTTCCTATTCCATTTTCTCTTCATTATATAGAAAAGTTTTGATCTGCAGACCAACAAACCAACTTGAGGTAAATTATATATAGCTTTCCATAACCCTTTTTTCCTCAGGTGCTAAACAAAGGCTCCAAAAATGGATACTGCTTTAGTGATGTCTGCTTTATTCTTAAATACTTTTGCTAGATGTAAAGATTTAGTGTGAACAAAAAGTTTTTATTATGTAAATATGAATGAATGAATGCTTTGAGTTTTGCCCCTGTTTGTCCTTTGTCAGTGTGTTTCATTTATCCTCTATGGAGGCGTATTCTTTCATAATCTTGAACACATTTCACTAGGTCTTGCATTTTTAGAATGAAAATACAATTGTTTTCTGTCTTGGATTAATCCTGCTGCTGCTATGAGAAACTGAAAATCAAGAATGTGATGCACTTTTTACATTACTATGTACCGTACCTTTAGAGGTTGCTTTGATACCTTTCCTGTAGCACAGCCACTAATAAAAATGAATGAATTGAAATTTTCTCTTTGGGAGGGAATCAGTACAAGTAACTTAGGAAAGTGAAAATTCTGTTAATATTTCCCTTTTTGGCCTTAAAGTGTCTTCTACTAAAAATCTTAGTTTTGTTTCTACTTACTATGCCTCAAAAGGAAGAATTGGGGAAAATGGCTTAAAGGAAGTAATAGCATTGGTTTGTTGCTTATTTATCTCTTAGAAAGAAAACAATTGTCTATTATATATAAGCTGAAGACTTTTTATTTGTATACAAAGGAGAAAATAATGCTGCCCCAAGCCAATCAGATTAAGTCAAATCAATCAAAATTCTGACTATTCTGCTTCTGTTCTATATTCTTACTGAAGATTTAAATACAGTAGGAGTGCTACTTGACAAGAAGGAAAGTCATTTCTCAAGCACATACCCAAACTTGAAGGAAATTCAACCCAAAATAATGGAAGAAAAACACCAACTGGGGTGGAGGAATATGAGAAAGATATGTGGTCCAAAGCTATCTGGTTATATTTTGATGTTGCCAATATTGCAAAGCCAAAATTTTGATTTGCTTATTTAATATATTTGTTGGCCAGAGATCTATTTTTATATCAATGTGCCTTGCATGTATATTAAAAAAAAATTGGAAAGGCCGTGTAGTGATGCCTGAGATAGATGGTTCTTACCACCTCACTAATTTTTATGCAGTATGAAATGCTCATTCTATCGCCAACTGGTGCTCTCTGTTTGAAGTTATAGATCTTGTCACAAACTGGAACTATTTTATAAACTAGGGAAGTGATTTAATTTACTTTTTTTGATGTTTCCTTTTTTGTTCTTAGTCTGTTAGTGGCTGTTCTGTAGTGGGAAATAGTAAAAGGATTCTTCACTCCCTTTCCCTCCCCCCTCAGCACCTTCTTCAGTAATGTGATGACACCATTTCTTGTGTGTGTTGAAATAAGTTTCAGCTTGCTGTCTTCTTTAGTGTTATAAAAAAGTGTTATAAAAAGCGTTTGCAAAACTAGGGAGGTTAATGGAGTGTAATTTGGAATTCTATGTGAGCTATGGTCCAAGTTATTGGCTCTTTCCAACTTAAAAATTTTATATTGTTAAAGCACCTTGCGTAAAAAATTTTAAATATTTATGTCTGCAACAATTGTCTCAAAATAATGAACTGTGCAATTCTTGTCATTAAAAAAAAAAAATCTGAACTCTCCCTAATGTGACTTGTTAGTTTCTCTGTATTTCATGCCAGTGTAAATGTGAAAAGCTTTGCTTGCATTACGTTTTAGAAATGCATTTTGCACACTCGAATTTTGCCGAAGCTCCATGAAAAGGTTAGATCTAAGTAGATGAATAAAGCTATGCACATGTTTTGAAAGTTTAATTTGTGTGTCATTACCAAAAGTGACCTATCCTTATTTCCTGTTTGCCATCTTTGGAAACATGGCTGAAAGTTACAGTTCTGGGACAGCTCATCAGAAAAACTAGAAGAGTAGAAAACTGGCACTTATTTTTAATTCAGTTTAAATGAGAGTTTGACTTGTGTCTATTCTTAAAGGGCTTTTCCAGAAACAGGGCAGTTTATCAGCTTTATAAGCTGTTAAATGCTCTCCCTTGGTGAAATTTTGATTTGATCAAATAGAAATGGGAAGCAATTCAAACAAATGAAGGAAGGACTTCGCCCCTTGAAGTTCTGTGACAATTTTGTCTTAAACCTGGTTTAAAGGTAGGGTGACCTTTTTACTGCTTTAGCATAATTTTGGCTTACTGAATTAATGACTTCAGATTGGAATCATTTAAAGATAAAAGCGCTTGTTGTTTTAAAGATACTATATATCTTACAAAAATTGCCCAGGTTGATTAGAATAAGTTTAGAAGTGGGCAAATTTGGTTAAGTTGCTGTTTTCTGCATGTACTAAATAAATCGCTTTACTTCACTTGTATGTGTACTCAAAAGATTGTGTAGATTTACTGGCCAGATTTTTTCAAAGCATCTTTTAAAAGATTGTTTCTGCCATCTCTTAAGGACCTTTGTTGAGAAGGCTAATAAGTTTAAGTGGAAGATAATACTGATGGTATTTTCCTCTGCTCCTAGATATAAAAGAAATATTTTCATTTTATACCTTTTCCTATGTATGGAAAAGGGTACTTCTGTCAACTGTGCTCTTGATGTTGTTGACTCTGAAACAGTAAAACTTTTCTCTATTTTCATTGAAAGTGACAGTTAAAAACTAAGTCTACTAGTCAAGACTGAAAAGGTGGCCATAATGCATGGCCTTAAAAGGCATAAATGCAGGCGTATATATCATCTCAGATTACTGTGGCTACACCTACACCCCTGTCAATAGTTTATTTTTATATTCAGTCTTAGAACCTGTTAGAGGAGCAAAGTAATGTCTATCTTGTGTGCATTAGCATGTAGGAACTGAGTTACCTCTTAATCTGGAGAATTAAGGATAATTAGTGGACTAAGTTATGTTAGAGGATGTTTTTGCTTCCCTCTCCCACTTAAATTTTCTTCCAGTATTTGTTTTCCCCAGCCAAAAAGATAGGCCTTTTCTAGATAGAAAAACAGTAGCCAGAAATTTACTCTCTGCTCAATGCTTAGGTGTTTGCCATAGCTGTTTCTGATGTCATGGATTCTGAGGAAGCATCAGTTACATGATGATCTTCCTTTATTGTCTTATTTCATGTTCAGTGTTTTAAAAATATAAATTACAAACACTACATCCATACCCAGATTTACTTATTTTATCAGGAAAAAAATACTTGAGAAATTTGTAGATCATATTAAGAGACAATAAGTGTACATTATTAATAAAAAAAATTTTAAGTTTCTGAGGTGTTTGTGTTATATTCTGTGTACTTTAATTTTAAAAATCAGAAAACTAAGTTAAAATTGTAACATTGATAATATATTTTCAAAACGTCAAATATATAAATAAACTGCATCTTAAATGCACCGTGGTTATGTCTTAGCCTTTAAAAAATAGTATTTAAGGTGCTTAGGGTTGACTTGTTTAAAAAAATCAATTGTGAGATCAGCTGTCCTGCCTTTTTATATTGACATTGAACCTTGTGTTCATCCATTTGAAATAAACCAAAATTGAGCTTAGCAATTTAAGCAACTAGCATAAGGTATAAAGATTCTGGATTTATTCATGACATTATGGAGAAATACATGATGCATATTTGAGAAACTAGTGCTTTTTGAAATAATTGTCTTGGTTAGTAAATGACTTGCAAGTACACAAAAGGGAATTTGAGCATTTAAAGAAAACTGTCTTTAAAAATTCTCAGCCACGTGCTGTGATTTATATGAAGCCATGGTAGCTATTTCAATCTCCAGTTTTGTATGTGTGTTTTTTAATGACATTTATTGTGGATTTCAGCAGCTAACATTTGGAAGCAATGTCTGTGAGCAGAACAAAATTCTAGATTGCTTAGCAAAGTCTCATACTTTGAATTCTCTTACTGGGAGCTTTCAATCCACTACTGTTGAATATGGCGGATTGATTGAATCTGGGCAGTCTGGGCATGAGAACCCCACTCTCTCCGGTGTGTATATTCTCCTCCATGATGGTCACATTCCAAGATATTCTGATACCCATGGTATCCAGGATACTGGTAGCAAACCCAACTAGAAAATTCAGAGCACATTGGGTTATTAAAACTAGTTTAAAGAGGCTGGTTCACACCCTAAAACCTGAGGCGGTATTCTCAAACACAGCGGTACAAAAAGCACATTAGATTGGTTTAGAAAACCAGCCATCCTAAATGTGCCAGACAATATTTGTAAGCATACTATAGCAAAATAAGTTGAAAATTAACCTTGATTATGACAAAAGGTCTGAACAGTCAACAAAACTTGCATAAAATGAGGGAAAAAGTGACCTTAAATGTTAGTAACCAATAATTTGAGATTCAAATTACCTGTATTTATATAATGTATGTTTGTGTGTATTAACTAGAAAGTGACAGCCATACCAGCACACCCTCAGAGGAAGTTCATTCTGCTTGAATATATAAGATCTGGTAAGACTATTGAGTTCACAAGGTTTGCACCTGTAAAAGTTCCTTTGACCTGTGCTCCAACCCCATTTTTACTTACGCCCCACATTGTATCTTCATGGAGCCAACTTCATTATTGAACCAGCCCATGGCTTGTAAGGAGGGGTAGTCATCACAGATCTCCCATTGGCACCCATTAAAATTTTCTTTCTCGAAAATGATAATCTTAGACTCCTTGTGATTCTGTAATCCAGAAATTTAAAAAGTTTAGTGTGTCATTGTATTTCTTTAATTGCCTTATTTTTCAAATTCAACACACTTGGTTTACAGAAGATTATGAAAAAATAACCCAGATAATAAAGATTTATAAGAAAACAATTACCCAGGATCTCCTTCAATCCAATTTAATGCCATAACATTCAAAATGTGTAAGAGCTGATACACTTTGGAACAACAGAAGAGCAGTGAATAAAGTATGACAACAGGAAAATGTATTTGCAACAATCAATGAAGGAGTAATATTCAATAATACGGGAAGATTACACAAATCAACAGGGAAATGTGTGTGTGTTTGCATACAGTATTGGAGACAACCTAAATGTCCAAGAGGGGATTTGGATACTATACAAATAAGAAGGCAGTGGCTAACCTCTATGAAGATCAAAAACATTCAGAACTAACCCTTGTGATAGTGAAGAGGAACAGTTAACACTCTGTGGTCCGCTCACATATTAGTACGTGTTTTTGTCACCAGTATCAGGTGGGCGCTCGTGTATTAATACGTGTTCATCTAGTCTCCGGTTTTTCACGCCACGGTGGATTTATTTGGAACTATTAGAAGCTATTTCTTTGGTCGTACTCAGTCTAGAAGCTTTACACATTGTTTTGGTGAAAGTGTAAGGTGTTTTATGAGAGAGATTACAGTTTTTTTTAATATCCAGTAGTTCAGCAGGAGTTGTGTGTGTTTTATTGAATGTTTATACCATTCTTGCAGTGGTACAGAAAATGGCCGGCCCCAAGGGCTGGTAAATTTAAAGGGCGCCGGCACACAAAGTGTTAATTGAAAAGGGCAGCAAGTGATTGAATCTTTCCGTATCTGATTAGGGTGTTGGTTACATGCATACGAGAACTGGGGTGTAGGCCAGAGGTGTGGAGTGGTGAAAAGATTGACCAGAGTGGGGAGCAGAACAGGTGGATCTACTGAAGTACACTGCTGAGGGGAGCAGCGGGTGAGGCAGGAGAGGTCTGCACCATGTGGGAATCTCCCTGGCAGGGGATCAAACTCGAGCTGCAGTGGCTGCAGATAGCTTCATAGTGCTGACACTTAACCCTTTGTGCCACCAGGGAGGCCCTATAACTTTTTTTTAAAGATTTATTTATACATACAAGCTGGGGTACAGGCCAGAGGCATGGGGCGGCGAGAGGGTTCACCAGAGACAGAGTGGGGAGCAGAACAGGCAGTCAGAAATACACTGCTGAGGGGAGCAGCGGGCAAGGCGGGAGAGGTCTGCCACACCATGTGGGATTCTCCCTGGCCGGGCATCGAACTCACATCATGCGCTGCCGACAGCTCCAGAGGGCAGCGCTCAACTGCTGCGCCACCAGGGAGGCCCCTAAAGATTTTTATTTTATGCATAGAAGAACTGGGGTGTAGGCCAGAGATTTGGGGTGGGGGGCGTTGAGAGGATTCACCAGAGACAGTGGGGAGCAGAACAGGCGGATCTACTGAAATACACTGCTGAGGGGAACAGCGAGTGATACAGGAGAGGTCTGCTGTGCCATGTGGGTCAGCTCCCTGACCGGGGATTAAACTCATGCTGCAGTGGCTGGTGATAACTTGATAGTGCTAAAAGACTTGAACCCCTGTGCCACCAGGGAGGCCCATGGGTGTATATAATTTTCAAAATTCATGAGCATAGACACTAGATGTTCGGAACTAGATGTTTTGCTGTATGTAAATTATACCTTAGGAAAAAGTCAAGCTAAAATGAGAGGAAAACATCCAGAGAGCAATGTTTTTTAGATATAGAAATGTTTAGGTTTCCTCCCCTTGAACTTTGATAGGACTGTAAGATGAGGTAATTAACAACTAAAATCATGAGAAAATCAGATGATACATAATAATATTTGGAAAGAATCAAACCCAACTTCACTCCTTGCATAGGAATCATTTTCAACAAGCCCCTGAAAGTCCTGCTGCTACTTGAATTTCCAAAAGACTAGAAGCATCCCAGTCTGATGCATAATTGAATAATGTTTGGTGTTAGAAACAGGATTATTCTGAGTCAAAAATAAGAGACATTCAGGTCCTCCCTGGTGGCTCAAGGGGTTAAGTCTCAGCACTATCAAACTATCTGCAGCCACTGCAGCACGAGTTCGATCCCCAACCAGGGAGCTGATCCACATGGCACAGCAGCCCTCTCCTTTCTTGCCCACTGCTCCCCTCAGCAGTGTATTTCAGTAGATCTGCCTGTTCTACTCCCCAGTCTGTCTCTGAGGAATCCTCTCCCCCCTCCCCCCACATCTAGCCTGCACCCCACTTCTTGTATGCATAAATAAGTAAATCTTTAAAAAAAAGAGAGAGACATTGGAAAACTTGACAATTTCTTCAGTCATCCACTTAAAGAAGGTTTACTTCAAACATTTCCCTGTTTTAGGCAAAAAAATGTTAGGTTTAATTGGCCAATGATTTTCTTTTTACTACCTGGTAAGTACTCATCCTGTTGGCACTTTTGAAGGTCTGGGCTCTTTAGTATCCACTTCCTGCCACCTACAAGAAGGTCCTTACTTAACAAAAATACCACCTAGTAGAAAAAAATCAAATGGCAGAAACAGAGAAGTACTTTTATCTTGTACTTTTATCTTTCTTCCTGCCTTCTTGATAAAAAGTAATATATATGTCAGTCTGTCCACACCCTCTCTCTTGCCCCAAACTTCCAAGCACAGACAGAAGTGAAAATTTCAGACTCACAGCCGAACAGATGGGGCGGAAGGACATGAGGCGGTCAATGTGGTAGGCATTACCCCCGCTCCAGGCATCCCAGCGAGGGTATTCTCCTCTCTCCAGGATAAACTGTTGGCTACAGAAACTGGTATGCTCATAACCAATCCAGCTGCCAAGACAAGAAATGGCATTTGTTCTCAGTGTTAGAATCAAGACCTCCTTGGTGGCCTAGGATTTAGTCTCAGCATGATCACCTCCTATGGCCTGAATTCAATCCCGGGCCAGGGAGCTAACCCACATGGCACAGCAGACCTCTCCTGACTCGCCCGCTGCTCACCTCAGCAGTGAACGTCAATAGATTTCCCTGTTCTGCTCCCCACTCTGTCTCTGGTGAATCCTCTCACCCACTCCCCCTTCACCCTGCACCTCTGGTCTAGACCCCAGTTGTTCTACACAAATTTTAAAGAATCTACATGGCCTCAGGGAAAAGGCATTTTTATTTTTTTCATTTATTTTTAAAGATTTAATTTCATTTATGCATAAAAATGTAGGCCTACACCTCTGGTGTAGGCCAGGGGTGTGGGGGTAAGAGGATTCACCAGAGACAGAGCAGGGAGCAGAACAGCCAGATCTACTGAAATACATTGCTGAGGGGAGCAGCAGGCAAGACAGGAGAGGTCGCTGGGCCATGTAGGGTTAGCTCCCTGGCTGGGAGGAACTCAGGCTGTTGTGATAGTGCTGATATCACTGGTCAACAAATTTTTACAAAAGTCATGTTACTGAAATAAAATTAGTCATTTCCTATCAATTTGTATGTGCTCAACATGAATATGACAGTCAAATTCTAATTTTGACTCTAGTTTTTTTGTAATCTGCAATAAATGAATGTTTACATCACGAAATGCACGCCAATAGTAATATGTCCATGGTTAATAACCTGTAAAAAATCAAGTCACAGACTACTACTTAGATTTCTTTGCTTGTCTCTTATACAGCTGTTCAGGAATAGAAAATAGATGGAAGACGGTTTCCATTGTGCAAAAGCACAGCCTTAAGACTCAGTTTCAAAGAGTCTCAAAATAGTCTCCATTCTTGTGGGTCATGACTGATTTCTAAGGTGTTCGTGAGGCCCTCAATATTGGAACAGAATTCCAGAGTACTTTCCTTTCTGAAGAAAGGCTCCAACTGCTGGTGGCGCTTTCGATATAAAGTAATTGTGACATCTTCTAGAAGATTCCATTGTTGGAGTCTTGATCCTAGCAATTCTGCCTTGTTCTTGGATAAGTCCAAATCACAAACCAGGTCATTTAGTTCTTCCTGGGTTAGTGTGTGTGGGGTTGATGATGCAGCACAGTGAAAATCTGGATCACTGCATGCTGATGGAACAAAAGAACAGGTCGGCTCACCCTTGTCCTCATCAGATGAATCAAGAGAATATTCTGCTGGAGGTTCTGGAATAGGAAGTCCCTCACCATGTGGAACTGGTCTCAATGCGGATGGAATGTTTGGGTAGACTATTTTCAACTTCTTTTGCTTCATTATTCCACCGGAAAGAGGAGGAACCAAGCAGAAGTAACAGTCTTTTATGTGGTTGCTTGGCTCTCTCCACACAAATGGGGACTGCAAACGGCATTGATGGTCTTTTGCCATTTAACCACTATGAAAGCTGTGCTGCACATGTAGCACAGCATATATGCGGGGCCCAAGCCTTGTCTTGGTCACCAACCTTGCATCCGAAGTAAAGATAATAAGCCTTCTTCCCTTGAGAAGTGAGACATTCCTTCTGTTTGGCAAATGTCACTTCCCCACAAATAGAGCAGAAATTGTCCACACTCTTAACACACTTTCCAGGCATTACTGTTCTGTACTGTGCTTTAATGGATAAAATAATAACAGTTCTATGGAACAGTAGCTTAAACTGTCGGCACAAAGTCTGAAATATTTTCAGTGCTCAACCTTTCCGACAGGGCTTTATCTAGTGCACTGTTGATGTCAGCTTACTTCAGCAGCCGCCTGACAGTAGTATTGCATTGCATCAGAAAATGATGCAATCAACTCTGGATGATGTGTGCATGATGGTATTATGCAATGCGATGCAATATTACATCATTCTAGGCTGATTTAGGATATTGTTGCAGTCCTAATGAATTAATTTACACGGTGCAACATAAAATGAATTATATGAAATATCTTCAAAATGAGAGCTAATAAAAAATTTTCAGGGTTATATTCATGTTTAGCACACCAAGATAGTACAGATTAGGGCCTTTTTAAGTCATTAATGATCTCACTGTTGACCAGTGTATTTAACCTGTAAGCCACAAGGGAGGCCCCAGTTTTGTTTTAGATGTTAATAGTGGGATAAATATTTATTAGTAGGTTAAAATATCAAGCCAGTTCCAGTAGAGTCATACAAAGTAATATGATTATCACAAAAGATGGGTAATGAGCTGGAATCTGCACTAAAAGGGTTTGCAAATGTGTCATTATTTTGGGATTACCCATTGAGGTCTATTTCACTGGTCTGAGTAATGTGTATTAGCAAATCATTCTTAAGTTATATTTCCTTTCTCTCCAAGTTACCTTATTTTCTACTTGGGCCTCCAGGTTCAGGACCTAGTGCTTTGGCTCTAGCAAAATCTAGGGATGAATAGGCAGCTGATGGATTGCTGGTCTCTTGTTTCCTTGTTACTTTGAGGACTTTTATCCTGCTACCACATACCTAACACCTTAGATCAATTTTTCACAGCCAATTATTGATGACACTCTAAAGTATTATTCCTTTTAAAGGATTGAAGGGCTCACTTTTAAGTAGTAAGCAACTCTGGAAGCCTATCCATGTGCAAAACCAAATTCTGCCTAAGCCAAAGGAGAGCACTTTCCACGTGTTTTCAGGCTGATAGGAAAGCCTTGACTGCCTTGCCAAGAGTCAAAAAACAAAAAATAGAGATTCTTCCTCACCAATAAGATTAAATATCAACAAAAAAATCCTGAAAGACTAATTTTAGGAACTAACATGGCTCTTGAGTCTTGGTTGAATTCCTTGGTACATAGAGAAATTATCTAGTA
Source organism: Scalopus aquaticus (assembly GCA_004024925.1). Lineage (NCBI taxonomy): Eukaryota > Metazoa > Chordata > Mammalia > Eulipotyphla > Talpidae > Scalopus > Scalopus aquaticus. The sequence continues at coordinate 44,621 of PVIJ01005736.1, read as the reverse complement.
TTATCTGCTCTGGGATGGATAGGAGGGGAGTTAGGTGTAAAGAGACTGCAGTTGGGCAGTTCTCTATTTTCTGCAAACAAAGACAGTTTAAGGGTCCTATGACTATTCTGAGGGAATCCTAGGCCTGTGAGCTCCAGAGGCATAGATCTGATTACTGCATGGTATACAGTTCTTTAATCCTTCCACCTCTCAAATCTCATATCAAGACACTAAGACCTTTATGTTCCTTCTAGCTTTGCCTTACTAGTTTAGACATGTAGTGATTACTTCAGTATGGAGGCCTCTCCCAGAAATGGTAATAATGTGGAGGAACATCTTTCACCTCATAGCCCCACCTTTCTGGCTCCATGTCTTTAGGGACTGAGAGTAAGGGGTCTGAAGTTCTGCTGAGGTCTATACTCACGAGCCGCATTCCACCTTGAGAGACCGGACATTGTCAACACTGTGCTCAGAGACATTTGGGCAAGAGCTGGTGAACTCTATCCTCTTGCCCTGGAAGTTCTCCTGGTCATAGATGTTTATCTGAATGGGAAGAGAGCTAAAATGTTCCCAGGAAGAACAGAGACCCAGATCAACAGCTTAACTTGTTTCTGCCTGACCCTGTGTTTTCCATCACTAGCTGTAGCCTAGGGTGTCTGAGGAGGTCTCTTCCAGTGCAGACAGGGTAGGGAGGGCTTTGAATTAATGTCACTGTTCGTGTGTTTGCATGCCCAGGCAAGGGGGTAAGTGTAGGGGATTGGTTCATGACAGGAATGCACTGCCAGTGGTGATCACTGGTACCATAAACAGACCAAGGACTCTGGAGTCATATTCCACCATCCATCCTGCGTAAGGGTGTCTTAGAGGCCAGGGTTCTGGGAGTCCAGGAGCTCCCTGCGGATTATTTCTTAGTTTTTCCAGCCACACACATAGAAACCTAAAGTATGAAGGGAAAGCTGTGGTAAACCTCTTTCGTACTTTAAACTAGAACTGGACTCTTGAATCTGAATTCTCCAAGCTGTGAACTGACCTCAGAGTGACCCAATGAAAAGGACAATCAGTTTGGAGAAAACTGAAAAGCCTGGAGGGGGGTTTCAACAACCTCAGGCTGTGAGTCAGGAGACCTGGGTTCTATCACTTTGGGAAGCTGGTGGCAAATCTCTTCATTTCTGGGCCCTCAATTTCCCCATGGACATAGTTTTCTCTAGAATGCTCTATTTCAAGATGATTTTAGCAGAGCCTCCCTGGTGGCGCAGCGGTTAAGCGCTGCACTGTGGAGCTGTCCGCAGCGGCGACTCGAGTTCAACGCCCAGCCGAGGAGATTCCCACAGGGTGTGGCAGATCTCTCCTGCCTGGCCCGCTGCTCCCCTCAGGAGTGTATTTCCATCCACCTGCCTGTTCTGCTCCCCACTCTGTCTCTGGTGAACCCTCTCGCCGCCCCACACCTCTGGCCTGTATCCCAGCTTGTATGCATAAATAAATAAATTTTTTTTAAAAAGATGATTTTAGCAGAGTGAAAGTGAGTTGATCCTAGAAAACTAGGTATCATTACCCACCCTCATGCACTTCCAGAGCCATCCTTTTTCTGTCCAAAATGGGCATCCTGAGAGATCTTCCTGAGATGGCATTGGGATCCTGGATGGACCCTTCACCTACAGACTAGTATTTTATTTTCAGTCACTGTCTCATGGAGAAGCATAGGCCTCTGACCTGCTTTGAGGCAGTATCTTATCCCCTGCCCTGTGGATGCCTCAATTTTCACATGATTAGGATGGACTTACCTTCCACGGACCCAGGGACCCTGGCATGGGGTTGGTCTGAGCCATCATGATGGTTGGAAGGGTTTCTGGAATAAAACACACCAATGACATGGTCTCTGGGGTGGGATATGAGGTACTGAAACATAGGAAGAACTAGCAGAGGCTGGAAACCCAGGAGACATCTTGGCTTGGGATCCTGGCTCTGCTTTTCACTCACTGACTCTCAGTTGTTTTCATCAGTAAAGCTTCTAAATGGAGAGTTAGGGCCTCCCTGGTGGCGCAGCAGTTAAGCACTGCGCTGTGGAGCTGTCGGCAGCCATGACGCAAGTTCGACGCCCAGCTGGGGAGATTCCCACATGGCGCAGCAGACCTCTCCTGCCTCGCCTGCTGCTCCCCTCAGCAGTGTATTTCCATGGATCTGCCTGTGCTGCTCCCCACTCTGTCTCTGGTGAACCCTCTCGCCGCCCCACACTTCTGGCCTGTACCCCAGCTTGTATGCATAAATAAATAAATCTTAAAAATAAATAAATAAATGTAGAGTTATTATAAGGATTAGACGCAGTAATGACGTCAAGCAGACACAGGCAGTATGACCTCCTGATAAATGTAGCCCTCTTGCCTGCCTCCAGACACCCCTACAGGTGGCAGCATCGCCTCAGTCTCACCCCGATATAAGCTCTGGCAACATCTAGTTCCCTCATATTATTACCTTACTTGGCTCCCTCAAACTGACCAGCTGTGACTGTCCCCGCTACCATTCTTCCCCCTCCCCCCGCTTCTCTGTCTTCTAAACCAACCCAGCATTGGCCTCCTTCTTCTGACTTCCCCAGCTGCAACAATTTACTTGCTTTCCTGATTTCTAACATTCATTACCGTCCTTATCTGGGTTCCGGTGGAATGTGTCACGGATGGGCATCTGAGCGCAGGGCCTGAGTCTCCTGAGCGCTGATGTAGCACCAGCCTGAGTTCATGACAGGGTGGTGGGGGATTGACAGGAGGCTTTGAAAAAGACAGACTGAAGGAAAGAAAGGAAAAAAAGAGGATGATAATGGCTAACACTTAATAATTAATCAGTCTAGGACCGCCCTGGTTAAGTCTCAGCACTATGGAGCTATCGGCAGCCACTACAGCACAAGTTCAATTCCTGGCCAGGGAGCTGACCCAAATGGCACAGCAGACCTCTCCCTCCCCACCTTCTCCTCAGCAGTGTATTTCAATCAGTCTGCCTGTTCTGCTCCCCACTCTGTCTCTAGAGAATCATCTCACCGCTCCCCCCCATCTCTGGCCTATTCCCCAGCTCTTGTATGCACAAATAAATAAAAAGTAAATCTTAAAAAAAATAATGAATCAGTCTATACCAGTCCCTATTCTAATTGCTTTACATGCATTATTAGTACATTTAATCTTCACGACAATCTTTGAAGTAAGTACTATCATCAGTCTCATATTACAGATGAGGATACTGAGGCTCATAGAGGTTAAGAAGACACAAACAATGGCAGGACAAGTAAAGGAAAGAAGGATAGGAGGGAGGGGAAGGGGAGAAAGAAGACAGGCAGGTATGTGTCAGTTTCCTTGACTCAGAGCAGCCTTTCACCATCTTTCCCTCTGGCTGATATTAGGCTGGAGAACTGCTAAGTGCAAACTCTGTGGTGTATCTTTTCTTTTTTTTTTTTTTTGATTTATTTATTTATACATACAACCTGGGGTACAGGCCAGAGGCGTGGGGCGGCGAGAGGGTTCACCAGAGACAGAGTGGGGAGCAGAACAGGCAGATCAGAAATACACTGCTGAGGGGAGCAGCGGGCGAGGCAGGAGAGGTCTGCAGCACCATGTGGGATTCTCCCGGGCTGGGCATTGAACTCCTGTTGACGCTGCGACAGTTCCACAGTGCAGCGCTTAACTGCTGCGCCACCAGGGAGGCCCTGTATCTTTTCATTTTTAACCTCTGGAGAGGCATTTTCCAGCTCCTGCCCCTCTTCCCTCTCCCAGTGCCCAGGAACCTGCTCATTTCATGGTCCCCCATTCCCCTCCTAGCCATGATCTCTGGGGACATGGTTACTGCCATATAGTGACTCTACTTCGGGTGGCAAAAGAAGGCTGCCTCCCCTACCTCTCCAGGGTTCCCCACACTTCCCTAGACATACTTAGGAGGCTCAACCACAAGGCATGAAAACCTGGCCCCTCTGGGTGTGTCTCTATGGGGGACTGCTCAGGGTCTTACTCACCCAGCTCCCACCGCACAGCCTGGGTCTCCATCTGGTGCCACTTCCTCTGTGCCCTGCTCTTTATAGTTCAGTGTCTGATGGCCTCTGGCCCTGTCAGCACTTTGCTTTTATTCCCCCTGATCCCCGGAGTTTTGGTGGCTCAGCCTGCTGCGGATCCATCCCAGCGACCTTTGTTTGAACAAGGGATATAGAAATCTGGAGAGGCCTTGCTGCTGTGGGTCAGGCTGTAGATCGCAGGCAGCAAGGGGTGAGGATAGGTCTCTGAGCCAGCGCTGGACTCCTGCCCTTCCCCAGGTTCCTCATGTCTCCTTGGGACCTTTGATATTTTGTTCGTTTGTTTTAAAGATTTGTTTGTTTATGAATACAAGAACTGGAGTGTAGGCCAGAGGTGTGGGGTGGTGAGAGGATTCACCAGAGACAGAGTGGGGAGCAGAACAGGCAGATCTACTGAAGTACGCTGCTGAGGGGGCAGTGGGCGAGGCAGGAGAGGTCTGCTGTGCCATGTGGGAAGCTCCTTGGCCGGGGATCGAACTCGTGCTGCAGTGGTTATGGATAGCTTCATAGTGCTGAGACTTAGCCTGTTGTGCCACCAGGGAGGCCCCCCTGTGACATGTAAGGTTCCATGTCACATGGAACATGTCCAAACATACCTCAGTTCCCACTGAGGAGATAGATTTTTTTTGTTGTTACTAAAAAATGTGAAGGATTACTATAATTGCAAACTTTATTAAGAAAATAAAAGACCCACTGTATTCTCTGGAGTCTTTGTCTTATTATACTTACATATAATGAGGTAAGAGCTGAATTCAATTACAGTTGACTGGTAGACATAAATCTCTTTTTAGCTACCTTATTAAATATTTATTCTTTTTAATTTCACAGTTTTCGTTTAATTTTGGAGACAATAAAACTTTTGTTGTCTTTAATATATTGTTTTAAGCCCCTGGGAGTCCCACAGGTTGAAGATACTGTGCTATGGCATCTGAGGTAAATGATTCTTCCCTGGAAGTTCAGGGCACTTGGGAAGGGTTATGTAGGAAAATTGTGGGCCTTCCCAGAAGCCCTGAAGGGAGGACGTGCTGTTCGAGCATCATAGCTGCTGTGAGATGCAGGGAGGTACAAAGGGTGGGGAGGGCTTTGAGTCAGGTGGAGGTGAGTTCAAATCCTAACTCCCCTGGCTGAATGACTTCGGGCAAGTCACTGAGCTCCTCTCAACCACCCCCTTTGCTCACGAAAAGAAGATAATATTTCCTGAAACAGTGTAGGTTTGTTATTATTTATTATTCTATTGTCTTTGGTGAAAGTTACTCTAGAAAATCTCATAATAAATTGGAAAGAGGAAGACATTTTTCCCAGCAAAGTTCTCCCCAAGTCCTCTGCAATCTCTCCAGTGTGCGAGTAAATTTTTATCAGAGCCCCCTTTTATCAGAACCAAAAGCCAGGAGGTGAATTCTGGTATCTACAAAATATTTGCAGATTTGAGCAGAAAGTCGCATACATACGGAACTGCAAAACTTTTCATAGTTTGTTTTTCTGCAATTTTTGAGTTCTGAACAATGTAAGCATATTTCCTATCAAAATGATTCAAGTTATTCATGAAACCAAAGAAGCTGTTTAATTACCTGCTTTTTCTACTAGACTTCATCCTCTGTGAAGGCAGGGCTTGGTCTGTCTTCTTGTTCATCCTTTTATCTGCAGCTCTGGACATAATCCCTAGCTCAAATGTTTTGAATGAATTAGTGAATAAATGAATGACCTCCTAGGCTTGATTTTGGTGACTCCTGGAGACACAGTGGTAACCTTGTTACAGTCTTTACTTACTTAGTCCTTGCCTATGTGTTGTGACACAGTGTTTACTTACCTTGACCTCAGCTGATCTACCCCTGTTGTATTTGTGCTTCATGTAAGCTCAGCCTCTTAATTTGGGAGTTTTACACCCCACTGAAGTATTAGTATAGTAAAGGCTATTTCTTTTTTTGCAGAAAAGCAAGACTTTTATGATTTGATTGAAAAGCCCAAACACACAGGTACAATATTAATACAGAGGGGAAAATCAAGATGATTGTGCAAACAATTTACAAATATCTACCCAACATTCCTGGAGTCATAAGCAGTCCCAGCCTGTGTCCCCTCTGCTTTCCTCAGTCACCCAAAGTCCCTGGAAGCTGGAGAAGGATTTTCAGATCCCTGGTGCAAACCATCTTGTTTCCCAAAAAACCACTTCAGTATGGTTCTTAACCACGTTCTAGAGAGACCTCCCTCTGACATTGTCTGGATCTGTTTCTTTACTTGCTCCGCTTTGACTATGGCCTTGGAGCTCCAGCTTCTACCATCACCTCTTTGCAGGCAAGTCAGGGCAGGACCTGGAGTGTCCAGGAGTGAGATGCAGAGACAACCAGCTTGTGATCCCTTCTCCCAAAGTGGGTTTGAGTCTCTCCTGTTCCTTCTCAGTATCAATAAGCTTACTGAGTATTTGCTGTTTTCATGACAATACCTCTTTTGTCCTCACAACAGCCTCAGGAGATAGATTATTTTAATACTCATTTTATAGATGAGTTAACTGAAGTTCTGAGAACTCAAGTTCTGGGCCAGGGAACCCAGCAAGTACTTGAATGCATGTTTCCAAAGCCTGAATTCTTTCTTCTGGGAAAGACTGCCTCTCTGGAATAAAGTAGGATGATAATACCTACTGCTCCACAGCTGTCAGAGAAAGAGAGATAAAGATAGTTAGGACATCATTACATATTCAGTTAGAACTCAAGAAATGACTGCATTATTGATTGTGCCAAATCAGTTACTCGTGCCACATTCTGGTAGCAACGAGTAGGAGCAAAGAGCAAAGGATTTTAGAGAAAATGATCAGATAATAAATGTCTTCTTCAAATTTGAAAAGACCACATTCATTCAGGTTTTCTTATTTTCTTATTCCGTTTTAGCACATTCTGTCAGTCTTTCTGAAGAATGTCTGTCTACTGGAGATGTGGATTATTCTCAGCCCACACCCTCAATACACAAGGAGGTGGGGGAACTGGCTGTACAGTAGGATGGGCCTGTAGATTTGGAGGTGATGACATGTCACACCCCTCAAGTGTAACGTGGTCAGTTTGTTTGGGTTCCCTGACATTAGAGTTAATGCCAAGCATGATAGATGCTCAGGAGAATTTTATGAAAGGCGTGGACCACTTGGCCTTGCGTCTAGGCTCAAGGAAGCTCCCAGGATGAGGCCTGGTGCCAGAGGAGTGAGGTCACAGGGCAGCTGGAGTCAGCACTTTGTGGTAGGAACATAATGGGGCTGACCAGGCGGCTGAGCAGCAGCACTTTTGTTGTTTGGGGATAAGCAGAATGGGCACAAAGCAAAGGGCACAGGCAGAGTTCAGCCAGCACCTACCTTTCCCCATGAGGGATAGCTTTGGGAAGACCTTCTTTGCCATGCCCCTTGCTACTCCTATAAACAAACAGGAGAGCGAGGCAGGGTCTGGCTGGGTCTAAGAGAGTAGGACAAGCACTGGGAGAGAACATGGGAGGCATCTCGAGCCTCTGCTCTTTCTGAGCATTTTCTGTGGACATCTGTTTCTCCACTTTCCAGCATAAATGGATGCCCACCTGCTCGGCAGAGCTGATGTCCTAAGGACTCAGCCTCCCTGCTGTTTCTGCTGCAAAGTAGCTGGCTCCAGGGCATTTCAATTCAATTCCGTCTAACTGAATCTCTCAATACTGCAGCTTAAGTCATTTCCTCTCAACAGGATCCCTGTGAAATTGTTAGAAAAATAGGTACAAGGATAGAATTTGTCCTGTTCTGTGACATTCAGCCCACTCTCTCCACTAAGCTACGTCTCAACCTAGGGTGACCAGATCTAGCAAATAAAAGTGCAGGATGCTGGGCCTCCCTGGTGGCGCAGCGGTTAAGCGCTGCGCTGTGGAGCTGTCGGCGTGCGAGTTTGACGCCTGACCGGGGAAAATCCCACATGGTGCAGTAGACCTCTCCTGCCTCGCCCGCTGCTCCCCTCAGCAGTGTATTTCTGATCTGCCTGTTCTGCTCCCTACTCTGTCTCTGGTGAAGCCTCTCACCGCTCCACACCTCTGGCCTGTACCCCAGCTGTATGTATAAATAAATAAAAATCTTTAAAAAAAAAAAAAAGTATGGGACGCGCAATCAAATCTGAAATTTGATTTTCAGATAAATAGATGCCAGACATTTTTTATAGAAAGAATGATTTGTTGTGTACCTGAAATTCAAATTTAACTGGACATCTGCATTTTATCCGCCAGCCCTAGTCTCCTTCCACTTTGTCTGGAGTGCCCTGGGGTGCCCCTCTGCCAATCTGCTCTTCTTGTCCTTTGGAGAAGATAGTCACTGTCCTCAGGAAGTCTTCCCCGGGCATAAAGAGGAAAATGGAAGAGAACCAATATGTTTTTTCAGTTTTCCAAATGTTATCTTATTTAATCCTCCCAACTAATCTTGTAAAATATGTTTAATTTACACCATTTTATAGTTTTAAAAACAAACAAAAATCTAGACTCTGAGAACTTATGTAACCTACCCGAGATCACAAATAGGAAGTGGCAAAGCTAGATTTTTCTTTTTAAAGATTTATTTATTTATTTACAAGAACTGGGGTGCAGGCCAGAGATATGGGGGGTGAGAGGATTCACCAGAGACAGAGTGGGGAGCAGAACAGGCAGACTGACTGAAGTACACTGCTGAGGGGAGCAGTGGGTGAGGCAGGAGAGGTCTGCTGTACCATGTGGGAATCTCCCTGGCCGGAGATTGAACTCTTGCTGCAGTGACTGCAGACAGCTTCATAGTGCTGAGACTTAACCTGTTGCGCCACCAGGGAGGCCCGCAAAGCCAGATTTTAAACTCAATTCTCTTTGGTTCCAAAATCTATATTCTTTACCACGTTGCTTTATAGGGATCACCTAAATTTCACTATGTAAACAAGCATGACTCATGAGGAGTAACCATAAAAGCAACTTAATTTTCAACTCTTCTCACCTTTTTTGTTTTTTCGTTGAGGCTAATTTCTCTGCTTTGCCCTGGATGTCAGCTTGAGCAATTCCAATACTTTTCTGGCCACTTTTAGATAATAAAAAGTTGAATGGTACTTTAAATCATAACAAACAGTCTCAATTTTAAAGTAGAAAGTTCAGTCCACTGTAGTAACCAAAACTTCAGTCTCCATTCAAAGGTAATGAAGACTACTACTTTAGATGGAATCTGTTGTAGACAGAAAGCCTGCACACAGGAAAAAATACCCTTTTTTTTTTCTTTCTCTTGCTTACTATCTGGTTTCCGATCCTCTCAGGATTAGAATGAGAAATGAAGGAAGGCAGAAATTTCTTACTTGATGGTTCTGTGGTAAGATGGTTTCACGCTGTGCCTGGTAGCTCTTCAAAGCTGCCTGTCTGATAGGTACTTATTGGCTCTAGGGAGAGTCCCCAACTGCAGTAACCTTGACCTAGGCCTATGCAATTCCATTATGGCTACTTGTTCCTTCCACAGTCCCTAGGTACCTGCTTCTAGCTTCACTCTGCCCAGGACCCATCAGAAATTCTACTGGACCAAATCTGTTTCAGCCCCATTCCGGTTCCTTCTCAGGCATGAGCCACCTTTTGTCCATGGGCAAGGTTCATGGTTACTCTGTCATGGCAAATTCTGGTATTTGGCTGGTTCTTACTGAGCTTGCTCTGCTTTGCCTCCTCCTTCAGTGACTGCCCAGCCCAACTTCTGACCTTTAGGTTTCTAACTGCCGCAGACACATGGCAAGCTTTCCCAGTGGGCCCTTGGAATCTTCTCCTTCTCCTTGAAATGACATTCTTTTCATTCCTGAAGGGGTTCACAGTATAGCTTTCTCCAAAAGTTCATTTCACAATTCTCTGATCTCTCCAACTCTTTACATGTTTGGTGTAAGAAAGAAGGGCTAAGAGCTATCAAATCCCTTCTCAAATATGTCCTTTTAAATTTCCACATAGTGGCCACACAGCTCACTGCATTTCCTGATATCTACCACTTTCAAGTCTTAGTCAAAATTTCCAAATTAGGGCCTTCCTGGTGGCGCAACAGGTTAAGTCTCTGTACTATGAAGCTATCCAGAGCCACTGGATACCCGTTTGATACCCGGCCAGGGAGCTTCCCCTATGGCACAGCAGACCTCTCCTGTCTCACCTGTTGCTCCCTTCAGCAGGGTATTTCAGTAGATCTGCCTGTTTTACTCCCCACTTTGTGGTGAATCTTCTCACCACCCCCACACCTCTGACCTACACCCCAGCTTGTATGAATAAATAAATAAATCTTTAAAAAAAATTCCAAATTAACATCCTGCTACATGCATTATGTTACTTCACAGATCTTTCTATGCTGCTTACCCACCTGGGTTCCCTTTTCTCCCAGCAGCAGACTTCACCAGCAGCAGTTGTTTCTTCAGGCATGAATTTCTTCAACTTCCTGCCCCTGGAACCTATAGTAATTGCTACATTATCTATTTCCACGTCCACTTTCACCTTTTCACTTCCTTTCCCAGATGTTCACCATTTCCTGTCATGGGTAATACATTCTTCCACTTCTTAAGAACTTCATTTAATCATTTAGATCCCACTTGTCTCATATTTTTAAAACTTCTATATTTTATCACAAAATTATATGTAACATAAGAAGTCTTGCATATATTCATAAAAGATGTAAAATAAATGTCTTTTGTTGTTGTTGTTATTGTTGCAAACCTGGTAGTTCTGCTCCCCAGAGGTCATAATTTTCATCTCTTTTAGCTTATCTTCTAGTTTGTTTTTTTTTTTAAAGATTTGTTTATTTATGCATACAAGAGCTGGGGGTAGGCCAGAGGTGTGGTGGGGTGAGAGGACTCACCAGAGACAGAGCAGGGACAGAACAGGTGTATCTACTGAAGTACACTGCTGAGGGGAGCAGCAGGGGAGTCAGGAGAGGTCTGCTGCGCCTTGTGGGAAGCTCCCTGGCGGGAGTATAGCTGCAGTGGCTGCAGTGGCCGTGTGTAGCTTCATCGTTCTGAGACTTAACTCCTTGTGCCACCAGGAAGGCCCTTATTTACTTTCTTGAACCATGTTTTGCTTTTCCTAGAGTTAAAAATTGCCCAGGTTTTTCCTAAGTTCAGTTTTCTAGCATCTTCATTAAATCTCTTACTACAATGTTCTACATGCTTAAACCTATCAGATCACCAATTTGTCCATCTTTCTCCCTGGAGACCTCCCAAGAAGCCTCTGTGTTCCTGCTCCAGGCTAACGAAGTTTCATTGTGCTGTTGAACAGGTGTTGCCTAGAGACTTTTCTTGGCTGACATCCCGGGGATTCCTTTTATCGTACGCTGGGGTTGGATTGTATGTCTTTCTCTTTCATAGTTTACTTTTTTGATTTGGCTGAAGCAACTTCTCTAATAGTGTCTGGCAAAATTATGCATGGAGATAATTTTTTAATGTGAAAATATGTGTTACTATAGTCACATTTGATTGAAGGTTTGCCTAGGTGTAGAGTAATAGTACCCCACAAATTGGGAAGGCACCTCCCCCTTTATCTCCTGTGTACAATGTTGCTGTTAAGTATCACTCCATTTTGATTCTTGAGCTTTTGAGATTTTTTCTCTTTCTAGAAACTCTTGGCATTTAAAGAAAATCTCTGGTGATCTGAATTTCCTTAGACTGTGCTTTGTCCAGTGTCTAGAGGTTGCCTGCATTTCTTGGCTCATAGCCTCTTGCTCCAGCTTCAAAATCACCAGCATCTTCAAATTCTTCCTGTCTGCTTTGATTAAGATCCTGCCTGTTTGCCTTCCTCAAGAGAACCCTTGTGACTACATATCTAGATAATCCTGCATAATCTCCCATCTCAAAGTCCTTAATCATATCTACAAAGTCTCTTTGTAATAGAAAATCATATTCACAGGATCTGGGGATTAGGATGTGGACATCTTTGGAAGGTCATTATTCTGCCTACCTCAAGCTCTTTTTATCAGACTTGTTATTTTTAACTATCACATTTTTAATGTCCAAAGGCTTGTTTTTATTTCTCTAACGATTTCACTTTTAGAGCATACTGCTCTTGTTTCATAATACAATATTTTCTTTGATCTCTCTGAGGATGTCTTGTTTCTTTGACAGTTTCTCCATCTCCTTACATTATCTCTGTATTCTTTTTGGGTTCCTTTACTTCTGCTTGTTTGTTTTGAATTTTCTTTTTAATTTGGAGGTTTTTCTCAAATGTGTTATGAATAGCTGTCCTTCTTTGTTGAACACAAAGCTGACTGGAAAAAAACAAGAAGTTCTAGATGCTTGCGTAAAGCTTGTCAATTGGTGGGCTTCATTAGGTGACAATACATGATCAAATGAGCTTTTTTTTTTCCTGAATTATTGAAAATCAGCATAAGTAGGTTTTTCATGGATTGGTTCCATGTCTCCTGAGAATGATTCTCTGATATATTCCACTGTTGTTTTTCTGGAACCAGGTGGAAGAGGACAGATGCAGTAAAGGCTTTCACTTACTCCTCCTGGTCTCAGCTCAGCGCCTCACCACTCCTCTCCTCTCCGTGCAGTTTCACCTAAAGCCCCTCTGACTCTAAGTTGGGTTTCTTCACTTGTAAAGTTACTTTTTCTTTCTTCCTTTCCATACTGTACTCTTTGGAAGAAAGTAACTGCACAGCTCAAACGTCAGGAGTGGTGAGTGGTGTTCCACTTCTTTAAAGGCTCCCATTCATTTTTTGTCTTAAAGATCTAACTAGAAGATAGATATCTGTCTGCCACTGTAATCAATGGTAGAGTTTGTATTTCTGTTTTTTGATTTCCATATTCTGTTATTGTAGTTTTTAACTCTTCTACTATTTTCTTCAGCCTGCAAACATATTTAGGCCTCCCTCATCTCAAATAAAACCCCAAACCCACCCAAAACTGTTTTCCCTTTGAACACCACTCACCCCTATCTACGCCTTTCATGCTACAAGCCTTAAAAAAATAGCAACTATTTCAATGTCCTCCTCCCCTTATCACTCCTCAATAATGGCCAATCTTATTTCCGTCATGCCACTCTTCCAAAACTGCTTTGGCAAGGGAGATCACTGAGTTCCATATTGCCACACCCAATAGACTCTTTTTTTCCTCCTCAACAATATATGGCTCACTGACATATCCTTCTTTAGAAATACTCATTTCCCTTCGCTTCTGAGTCATCGCCCTCTGCTCCTCCTCCTCAATCTTCTCAGGCCATTCCTTTTCCTCTTCCCGCTCCTTCCATGTCAGCCTTCCTCAGGACCTGTTTTCTGGCCCTCTTTTCTCTTCTCATTCTCTCCTCTTCTGAGGTAATCTCATCTACTCCTAAGGCTTCAATAAACACTTAATATGATCCCCTAATCAATATTCCAAATTCAGACATCTCTCTTTGGATTAGTTCCCTAGATTTGCCTATATTTTCTTCTATAAATTTTATGGTTTCAGGTCAGAAGAGCTAAAAAGGCACTTCTCCAAAGAAGAAAAGCAGATGGCCAACAGATACATGAAGAAATGCTCAACATCACTTATAATCAAGGAAATGCAAATCAAAACCACTATGAGATACCACCTCACACCTGAGAGGATGGCACACATTAAAAATATAGGCAACAATAAATGCTGGAAAGGATATGGAGAAAAAGGAACTCTTCTACACTGCTGGTGGGAATGTGAATTAGTCCAACCATTATGGAAAGCTGTATGGCGATTCCTCAAACTCCTAAACATGGAGCTTCCATACGACCCAGCACTACCACTTTTGGGAATCTACCCAAAGGACACAAAAACACTAATCCAAAAGGATACATGCACCCGTATGTTCATTGCAGCACTGTTCACAATAGCAAAGGTATGGAAGCAACCCAGATGTCCAAAAATAGATGACTGGATCAAGAAGATGTGATACATATACACAATGGAATACTATTCAGCATTCAAAGAAGATAAACACATGCAACTTGCAGTGACATGGATGGAATTAGAGGGGATCATACTCAGTGAAACAAGCCAGAAAGAAAGAGAAAAATATCGAATGGTTTCACTTATAACAGGACTATAGGGAAAGCAAATTGGAGAGAGACACTTGGGGAGGTGGGGGGAGGGGAAGGATAAGGGCACAAAATGGAGTAGAAAAGAACACAAGGGACCACGGAGATGGATCACAGGTGAATTGGTGGTGGGTTATCCAAGGGGAATACAAAATGTATATATATATATATAAATATTTATATATATATATATATATATATATATATATATATATATATATATATATAAACACACAACAGAAATGTATTCTCTCTCAGGTCTGTAAGCCAGAAGCCTTATATCAAGGTGTCAACAGGGTTGGTTCCTTCTGGAGACTCTGAGACAAAAATGATCTCACACCTCTCTGGTAGTTTCTGGTAGTAGCTGGCAATATTTAGCATTCCTCAGTTTGTAGATGTGTCGCTCCAGTTTCTGCCTCCATCTTCATGTTTCATCCTCTATGTTTTTCTGTGTCTTCACATGACCCGATAAGTGCAACAATCACTGGGTTTATAGCCCACTCTAATCCAGCCTCACCTCAGTGAAATTTACCTAATTTTATCTGCAATGACGCTTTCTCCAAATAAGGTCACATCCTGAGTGGACATAAATTTGGGGGGGAAACACTATTCACCATTTAATTCCAGTTTTAAATATACAGTTACCTCCTGCACATCTCCAGTTCCATGATTTTCAAAACATTCTTCCAATCTGGTTTTAGCCAAGACATTCAGATAAATCTCCAGTGATATCCCTTCTCTCAACATGATCTTTTTATGTGTTTCTGAGGTGGTACAACCATCCACCCAGGAACCAAGCTAGAAATCTGGGAATCAGTCTCCTTTTCTCACCCTCATATCTGACCATTAACTGTACCTTGCTAATTCTATCTCCTTAATACTTCCATACGTCCCAATCCTTCATCTCCATTGTATCAGTTATTATGAGTTTGGCTTCAAGTAACAGAGAACCTAATGCAAACTGACTTAGACAGTAAGAAAATTATTTAGTTCACTTAACAGAAAATGATGCAGTAAGGTAAGCTTCAGGCTTGACTAATCCAGTGATGTCTCAACAAGCTGGGCTTTTTCCATCTTTGTTCTACTGACTTCAGTGTTGGCTTCATTCTGAGCCTGGTTGCTTTCGTGATTATTGGATGTTTTCCAGTAGCAAGTGGGGCTCTGTGCTTCACTGTTCACATCCATCATGAGAGAGAAAATGAGAGAGGCTTCCTGTGGCTTTCTAAAGAGTAAGGAACTCAGTAGCCTCTAATATCCAAACCTTATGCCCAGAATTAACAAGTTATTTTGTTATTCTTGCTTTAGATATGTTGAAAATAAACCTTATAGATAAAATTGAAGAGTCTTTTATATTTCACCCCATTCTATTACCCTCCCTTCTTCCTTAAAGGCAACTACTTATCTTGAAATTGAACATAGGCTTCCCATCTATGTTTGTATATTTTTACTGCATTTATAGAAATGCATTGAATCATTTTTCTGTGCTTTGTAAAGAGAATGCATGAATAATGTGTATGAAATTTGTATATGATGTACCAGATACATGTAAATTCTGAAAATCACATTCTTTCTCAACATTATATTTTTGAAATCTGTCCATGTTGATACATGGAGATTATGTTCATTCATTTTATGAATTGTGTAGTATTTCCTAGTTTGAATATACTATAATTTACAGCTTTACTTTTTGACATTTTTTAAAAAAGATTTATTTTTATTTATACATACAAGCTGGGGTACAGGCCAGAGGCGTGGGGCGGCGAGAGGGTTCACCAGAGACAGAGTGGGGAGCAGAACAGGCAGATCAGAAATACACTGCTGAGGGGAGCAGTGGGCGAGGCAGAAGAGGTCTGCCGCACCATGTGGGATTCTCCCTGGCCGGGCATCGAACTCATGTTGCCACTGCCGACAGCTCCACAGCGCAGTGCTTAACCGCTGCGCCATCAGGGAGGCCCTTGACATTTTTTTTAAAGATTTATTTATTTATGCATACTAGCTGGGGTGTAGGCCAGAGGTATGGGGTGGTGAGAGGACTCACCAGAGACAGAGTGGGGAGCAGAACAGGTGGATCTACTGAAGTACACTGCTGAGGGGAGCAGAGGGCAAGGCAGGAGAGGTCTGTTGCACCATGTGGGAATCTCCCTGGCTGGGTATTGAACTTGTGCTTTAGTGGCTCTGGATAGCTTCATAGTGCTGCACTTAACCCGTTGTGCCACTAGGGAGGCCCCTTTTTGGAATCTTTTTATCATAATTTTCTCAGCTTCTTCCCCTTTGTACCTACTGTCAGTTTTTTAATTATCTTTTTTCCTTCCACTCATTTAAGAAGTATATATTTTATTTCTAGAATTTTAATAATTATGTTTAATATTAAGTGTACTCCATTTCCTTACCCCCCCTTTTTTTAAAGATTTATTTATTTATTCATGCAAGAACTGGGGTGTAGGCCAGAGGGGTGGGTTGGTGAGAAGATTCACCAGAGACAGAGCGGAGCAGAACAGGTGGATTGACTGAATTAAGTACTGAGGGGAGCAGCGGGCAAGGCAGGAGAGGTCGCTGCGCCATATGGGAATCTCCCTGGCCGGGCATCGAACTTGTGCTGCAGTGACTGTGGATAGCTTCATAGGCTGAGACTTAACCCGTTGTGCCACCAGGGAGGCCCTTCCTTATCCTTTTGAATAAGTAAGATCTTGATTCTGAACTTTCTACTCCTATCTCCTTTATTACTGTTTGGGTTTTCATTTTATTTTTTAAAAAGTTACTTAACTTAGATTTCTCAGTGTATTTATTTACCATTCCTTCTTGTATTTCTTCCACTTGGATTTGTTTTCCTTGTTACCAAAGTAACACTTTAATAGTTATTTTAGGAATTAATGTAAGGAATGAATTTAAAAAATTTTTGTATATCTGAAAATAATTTATTTCATCCTTGCTTTTGAATGTAAGTACAGTTAGGAATAAAATTCTTTTTTAAAATTAAAGTAATATTGATTTGTTCATTATGTATAGATTTCAGGTATACAGTTTTTTAAATTGGTATCTGTACATACTACAATATGTTTGCCTCAGAATTCTGTCTTTCATCTATCACCATACAGGTAACTTCTTTTGCCCAATTTACCCACCCCCAAGGAATAATGTTCCTGACTGACAGTTATTTCCATCAACATTTGACAATGTCATTGTCTTCTGAGACCATCAGCAATGATCAGAAATCTGCCTACATGTTTCTATGTAGGTGGTCTGTTCTTAGTAATCTTTAAGATTTTCCATTTATCTCTGATGCTCAGCAATCACACAGGATGTGCTGGACTTGTTTTTAAAAACTTCAATTTAGAGACATCCTTGGTGGCCTAGGGGTTAAGTCTCAGTACAATCACCACTACAGCCTGAGTTCATTCCCCAGCCGGGGAGCTAACCCACATATGGCACAGCAGACCTCTGCTGTCTAGCCTGCTGCTCCCTTCAGCAGTGTATTTCAGTGGATCTGCCTGTTCTGCTCCCCACTCTGTCTCTGGTGAACCCTCTTACTCCTTGCCCCTCTGGCCTACACCCCAGTTCTTCTTTGCATAAATAATAAGTAGATAAATCTTTAAAAAATAAAAATAAGCAATTCTATTCCGGACTTGTGTTTCTTTAGCTGGTAAACTCGTGTTTTTCTTTAGTTCAGGGAACATCTCTGCCATTACCTGTCCGTGTATTGCCTGTTTTCCACTGTTGTTTTTCCCTCTCAGAACTATTTGGAGCTTCTCATTCTATTCACCATATTTTTTATTCTCTTATTTTATATCTCCAATATCTCTTTGTACCGATCCTGAATAATTTGCTCATATTTGTCTTCCAATTCATTATTTCACTCGATAGCAGAAGCTAGTTAATTGTTTCATCTCTATTAAACTCTGTTCAAAAAAAAAATCTAAACATCTACATGCTTTTCATTTCTAGAATTTCTATTTGGGTCTTTTTCAAATCTACCTCTCCCTCATCCCCATAATATCTCACTCTTATAATATGGATTTTATTTCTCCCTTTATGTATTTGAACTCTTTGAACGTATTTAAGTTAGCTTTCACATTTCATGAATTGAAACATTTTTTTCAGATTGTCCTTTTATCTATAAATCCTGGGAAACAAATTTTCTCATTCATTGCCTCTGACCTCTCTTTATTATGACATTTCCTTCATTAAAGAGCAGGGTCTTGCTTGTTCTCGGGGTTTTAGAGGAATTCCTATGAGGGTTATTTTCTGTTTTTCTATGTAAGTGCTTGGAATTTTCCTACTTTCGGGCCAGTGTTTGCTAGTTTCTTGGATTGGGATTCTCAAGCAGCAAGTCTAGCATGTACTCAAGTGCTAGTTCTGTGATTCAGTGATTTTTTTCCACCCACAGACTCTAGGCAGAGACCAAGCACTCTTGGTGTGTTTTGCAACGTAGCGATGCAGTTTTTCTTGAACTTGTTTTCTCTACATGACAACCCTTTTGTTCCTGGCTGTGAGCAGCAAACTTGGTTCCAGTTCATGGGTCCTAGGCTATGTCTCCCATCCCCAGAGGGGTATGAAGTTCCTGATTCCGATACCCTCCAGGCCTTTGGGCTTCAGTTGGTGATATGTGAGGCCTGAGTATATTCTGTGACCTGTCATGAGGGACCTATCAAGAATTTATTTTCGTAAGCTTTACATTGAAATTTAACATATCTATAAAAAAAGACACATCATGAATGGTCTGATGAATTTTTATAAAGTACACATACTACTATAACTGCCACACATCAAAATATAGAATTCACTGGCAGCCCCCAGAAGCCTCCTCATGCTATCTTCCAAAAGATAACTACGATTTCAATTTCTAGCAGCATTAGACTTATTTTGACCATTTTGTACTTTACATACATGGAATCAAGTGATATATATTCCTGAGTGTTTGCCTTCTTTCATCATTACATTTGTGAGACCTACCTATGTCACTGAGTTTATTTGTAGTTCATTCATTCTCTGTTATACAGTACTCTATTCTTTGAAAATACCAATTTTTAAAATCTATTCTACAATGTTGATAGACACTTGGGCAATTTCCACTTTGGGACTTGTTGTAAATAGTATGGACGTTCTCAGACATGTTTTTGTTAAGGCAATTTTAGGGGGGTCATACTCAAATGCTGAGTCATGTGCATGCTCAGTTTTAGCAGACATTGTCAAACAGTTTTCTGAAGTACTAATTTACTCTCCCCAATAGTGTGGAGCAGTTTTCATGTCTATGGATACATATGAGAAGATTCAGAACCAGAGCAGATCCTGTTCCTCAACCACACAGGAGTGAGAATTATTCCTGCTCCTTTTCAAGGTGAATAAATGAAGACTGACATCAGAAGCCCTGGTTTATGTGTTTTATGCTTCACCATAGCTATCTACAAAGTGTGTAAAGTCGCTAGCTTTTTTTTTTTTTTTTTTACTTTTACCATGAACCAGACACTATTCTATTCATTCTTATTACAACTCTGTGAAGTAGGAATTATTATTGTTTCATGTTTCAGGCGAGGTACTGCAACGCCGAAAAAAGAAATAACGGTCCAGGGCCTGAGGTTGAAGCAGCCTAGCCGCTGCCTGACTCCCGCCCCCACGCTGCGCTGCAGGCAGGCGCCTGTGTCCTCGTCCCAGTGTGCAGGCTCAGCCTTTTTCAAATAACTCTTTTGTAGTCTTCCTAAAGACCTAAAATACAAAGTCGTCTATTGTCAGATATGGCTACTTGGCCCAGATGCAATTTGCCCAAGTGCAGCTTTAAATGAATGTATCAGTGGATGAAAAGTAAGTGAACGGTCACCTTGAAAAATTCTGCTCCCAAAGTCTTGTTTCTGTTAAGTGAGCCATGAGTTACACTGGTTCAGTGCTGGCACATAGTGGCACCTCAGCAAGGTGATTGAAGAAAATTCTAGAAAAATTCACATTTATGCTGTTTCCAGGGGCCCACCAGGAGGCAGTGCCTGGCCTCTAAGGTCTGACCACCAGGGGGCACATGTCTGTCCCTAGAGCACATTCACTCCTAGTTAGCTCCCAAAGCCAGTTCCCTGGGGACAATCCCCAAGGTTTCCCAGTAGGAAAGGATGGGCTGTGCCAAAAAACTATATTTAGAAAAAAAGATAGGAGAATTGGATTTTTCGGGGTGTGGTCCAGGAATCACCAAATCATCATCATCTGGGGTGTGCGGCTAAAATGCAGGCTCCAGCTTGGTCACCTCAGATCTATTGAGTCAGACTTCCTTTGGGGAAGGCCTAGAAATTGTTTGTTAAGCAAGGTTACCTGGTGACTTTTTTTTTTTTCATGCACATGGCTCAGTATTCAGATAACCTGTTCAAATATTGACTTTATTACATGTTCAACTGGGTGACCTTGACAAACTCACTTAACCTAAGATTCAATATTATTATAATAAGGTGGCACAAAGGCATACCTAACTCTGAGAGTTACTTTGAGTAATAAATGAGCCATCCATGCAGAAAGCTTAAATGGTGCCTGGCAGCAAGTTTGCCCTTAGAAAGTTTAAGATATCATTATTTAATAATCTTAGGAGGTAAAGTAGTGAGGGGGTCAAGAATACTATGAATGAGAACTGGAAGAGGTTTGGAATATATGACTCCAGTCCAGGCTTTGCTGCTCAGCTGTGTGTCCTTGGGCAAGTCACTAAACTTCCCTGAACTTCCACTTCTACTCATATAAAACGAAACTGGGAATACTGGTCTGTGCTGATTTCTTATAAAAACTTCATAGGATCTGAGGAGCTTCCTGAACACACACACACACACACACACACACACACACACACACACACCACCTCTGTGTTCCTGTGACCTCCATGTGATTAATATCACATAGGAACACATGGCTAATTCTCTTTCTTGCTTTTTATGTTTTGTTTGTTTTAAAAGATTTATTTTATTTATTTATGCATACAAGAACTGGGGTATAAGTCAGAGGTGTGGAGAAGGGGGGTGGGGTGGTGATGAGAGGATTCACCAGAGACAGAGTGGGGAGGAGAATAGGAGGATCTACTGAAATACGCTGCTGAGGGGAGCAGCGGGCGAGACAAGAGAGGTCTGCTGCTCGAACTCCTGCTGCAGTGGCTGGTGATAGCTTGATGGTACTTACACTTAACCCCTGTGCCATCAGGAAGACCCTCTTTCCTGCTTTTCGGAAGGAGGGCAAGTCTTGTGTATTTTTCATCCCAGGGCTTCAGAGCCTGGTGTACTGCCTACTGTAGGGTTCAATACAATATGTTTCAATGCAATAAATATCATTTACACTGGAAAAAGTAGAAATATCAAGTTTGACACAAATGTAAGGATTTAGGATAATTTTAAATGATTTATTTATTTATACATACAAGAGCTGGGGTGTAGGTCAGAGATGTGGGGGTGGTGGTGAGAGGACTCACCAGAGACAGAGTGGGGAGCAGAACAGGCAGATTTACTGAAATACACTGGTGAAGGGAGCAGTGGGAGAGAGAGGAGAGGTCTGTTGCGCCATGTGGGAAACTCCTTGGCTGGGTATCGAACTTGTGCTGCAGTGGCTGCCAATAGCTTCAGTGCTGAGAATTAACCCCTTGCACCACGAGGGAGGCCCTGATTTAGGATAATTTTTATTCCTAGTTGGTTTTAAAGAAAACCACTGTTGGGGTATGGAAGAGGGTTAGTGCAGGATGAACAGAGGAGCCTTAGACCTAAGGTGGGCCTGCTAGACTATCAGGTTGATGGAGAAGGAGCAGGGAATGAGGAAATGACTAAAAGGCTGGAGTGGGAGAGCTTACAATCTGGTTCACCAAACAGGCACCTACAACTGAACTTCTTTTTGCTGTTGCTGCTGGTGAAAGGGTGTGTGTGTGTGTGTGTGTGTGTGTGTGTGTGTGTAAAACAGGGATGGGCTTAGTGTCTACCATAGTAATTAACAGGTGGTAGATCTTCAAATGTTTCAAATCTTTAAGAATCATGGCATGTGAGAGATGGAAGACAATGGGGGCTTGGGGCAGAAAACTATGAGCCAGAAAGACAGTCCTTTGCTCAAGGTGGCACATCAGGTAGGAGAGGAGAAGGGAATATACTACGGCCCACCTCCAACCAGGACCCTGCTTCTTCCAACACTTTAAATGAACAAGGAGGGCCTCCCTTGTGGCGTAGGGATTCAATCTCAGTGCACCACTGCAAAGGCCCACCCCCATGGCCTGAGTTCAATCCCCGGCCAGGGAGCTAACCCATACAGTGCAGCAAACTGCTTCTGGTTTGCCCGCTGCTCCCCTCAGCAGTGTATTTCAGAAGATCTGCTTGTTCTTCTCCCCACTTCATCTCTGGTGAATCCTCTCACCCCTTGCACCTCTGGCTCTTACCCTAGTTCTATGCAAAAATAAAATCTTTAAAAAAATAATTGAATAAACAATAAGCTCTTATAGGAGTGTTTCTGAACTAACAGACACATCTTTATGGTCTTTGAGTCTGTCCAACTGTATGTGTGTAGCTTCCTCTTACATGACTCCACCTGGATGGCCCCTAGGCACTTGAAGATGTGGATAGCCAGAGCTGAGCTCGTTACCTTTCCCCGAGTCTTCTATGTCCTTTTTGTGTTTTCACTCTTAGCAAATGGTGCTGCTGTTTATTGATCCGTGACTCAGATGAGAAATCTGGGTGTCATCCCTAACTCCTGCTTCTCCCTAATCATCAGTCCCACCTCCTGCTCTCTCCCCGTTTCATCCCTGTCTCCACTACTGGGCTCAGTCCTGGGACTTGTCACTTCCAGGCACCTTACAGACCTCATCAGTTTTACTAATCGCCACTCAATCTCCAGTTTCCATGAGCCTAAAACATTACCTCCAGGCTGTTTGTAAAACATCAGCCTTGTCAAATATTCATTGAGGTTCTGTGCTTGGGGCCAAGTGAATGATGATGAACAAGACAGATATGGTCCAAGAGGTGAGCAGAGCAAAGGAGATAGGGGCAAGTGAATACATAATCACAATAGGTCACGTGGTAAATGTTAAGCTGGGGGAAGTATGGAGTGAGATAAGAGCATCTGGGAAAGATAGCTTGTGAACTTAGTGTGTTGAATGAGTAAATGTGAATAAATGATCCTAATCCTAATGCTCTTAATCCTGTCAGATTTCATTATCTGCTTATTGTGCATATTGTGAATATGTCTGTGTACATATGTGTGTCTGTAGGGACTGGATTCAGAGATGAGTGACAGATAATCAAAATAGCAGTGGTTTAAACAAAATAGACATTTCTTTTTTCTCTGACTTCAAGTCCAGGCATGAATGGTCCAGGAATGGTGTTGCATTTTTATTTTTTATTAATTTTTTAAATGAGGTTTTAAAATAACTTTATTTGTGTAGAAGAACTGGGGTGTAGGCCGGAGGTGAGGGGTGGGGGGGGCAGTGTTGAGAGGATTCCCCAGAGACAGAGTGGGGAGCAGAACAGGCAGATCTACCGAAATACACTGCTGAAGGGAGCAGTGGGCGAGACAGGAGAGGTCTGCTGTGCATTTTTATTTTTATCTATTTTATATAGAGATTTTTTTATTTTATATATATTTTACATCATTCTTTTTTGTACAATGCATGCTTTCTCCTTTCAGGTGTTGTCCTCGTAACATTCCCATAACCAATTCACCCGTGCACCTTCACCATAGTCCCTTGTGTTCTTCCCTCCCCTGTTTTGATCCCTCTCCTCCTCCTCCCCTGCAGAATGTCTCTGATTTTAGTCACCTGTCAGAAGGAGCAAAAGCATCACCCAGTTGAACCCTGCCTGAAGGTTGCACATGCACCCCCAGGGACAGTTCACATCTATTTCTTATACCCTGCAGTAGAGGACAATCATTCCTGCTAGGCTGTCAAGGACTTTACAGTATATGATGGAAAGGTGTGGGAATTCCTGGGTTTGAATTCCAGCTGAGTGACCCCCAGCTTAGTTACCTAACCCCTCCGCTTCTCAGTTTCCTCTGCTACAATAAAAGGGATCCTAATAGTGACCTTACAAGGTTGGAGAGAGGATATGGGTGGGGCAAGAAATCTGATGTTCCTATGTGTCTGGCACTGAGAATATGTCCAATATTTGTTGGTTTTGTTACAGGAATGAAGACCAGAGAGGTAGATTGAGTTGCCCAAAGTCACAGAGGAAGTGATAGATCCCTAAGCCTCTGATTTCAAGTTCAGATGCTGAGATCAGCATCTGATAAACTGGGAAGACTTTCTAGAGAAGGGGGCTGTCTCCTGGAGAGACATTCCTAAACTTCATTCCAAGCTTCCCTGGGCCCTTCTCCCAATTCAGGAGAGATGGACTTGATTAGCAGAAACTTTCACTCTGGAGGATGGAATTGTTGTTGGTGTTGGCCAAGCTCTCCTGGTTTTTAGGTGGTTTCCAAGCCAGGCCTCACCTGCTCCTTCACATGGGTGACCTCCTCACTCAGGGTGACCATACCTGTGGACAGAATTCCTTGAATCTGATGGGCCATGGGTACAACTCTGTCCTGAATGCTGAAGGTGGGGAGATTCTCATCATTTCTGTTATTTAATACTCAGGATTATGAACACGAGGTATGCCTTTATGCCTCTAGCTTTTGTCCCAGCCTTTCCTGAGTTTTTCTTCTTCAGGGCCCCCGTGGCTTGGGGATAAACAACCCATGTTCTGCATGGTTCCTGGTTTGCATCACCCCTGAGCTGGCAGTAGATTGATTTTGACCTCTACCTCTCAGCAATCACTACTCCCTTTCAGGTAAGAGAATGGTGGGCCTGGTTCTGGGGATCTCCAGAATCCAGAGGCATAATGAGAGGGGTTTAGGATACACTGAGGGGATGTTTTATTGATGGGAAGGAGAACAAGACTCTGGAGCAAGTGTTTCTATGGAACAGTTCAATCCTCCTCCCCTCTCCTCCTCAGCCCCCGGCCCCTGGGGTCAGAGAGAGGTACTAGCCTTTGTCCTCTTCCCTACCAACTGTAGAACTTTGTCCCCCAACCCCAGAAGATCAGAGTTCAGAGGAGGAGCAGGAATCACCAGAGGTAGAGTTTATCTGCAGGATAAAGCCTGTAGCTATTGAAAGCTTGGACAGACTCTCTTAATAGTGATTCTTGACTCTGCAAGGTCCTTGCTATGAGACCTTGGGTGACTGGCTGGATGATATGATATGGGGGCTATGCTCTTCTCCCCCACTTATCTCATTTACCCCTTTTGGAGTTTCTCTTTCGGATTCTAGATATTAAAAGTCAACTCTTTCATCCCCTGACTGCAAGCAGAAAAACACTCTGCTTAGTTTAGACCAGTAGTTCTAAACCAGGGCATAATTTTGCTACCCAAGGAACATTTGGCAATGGAAAGATCTTTTTTTTTTCTTTAAAGATTTATTTATTTATGCATACAAGCTGGGGTACAGACCAGAGGTGTGGGGCAGCGAGAGGGCTCACCAGAGACAGAGCGGGGAGCAGAACAGGCAGATTGACGGAAACACACTGCTGAGGGGAGCAGTAGGCGAGGCAGGAGAGTCTGCCGCGCCATGTGGGAATCTCCCTGGCCGGGTGTCGAACATCGCAGCTGCCGACAGCCCCACAGCGCAGCGCCTAACCGCTGTGCCACCAGGGAGATCCCTGGAAAGATCTTTTATCATCTTAATTAGGGAGTTACTGGTGTCTAGTGAATAGAGTTCAGAGGGCTGCTATGTCTCCTACAATGCACAGAAAAGTCCCCATGTAGACTACCATAGAGCTATCCAGTGAAAAATGCCAATGTGCTAAGGTTGAAGTTGAGGTTGAGAAACCCTGGCCTCTACAGATAGATTTCTGCTGCTTTTCGAAAGTTTTTCCTGAGAGACTGTTTTCTTCCATTGCCTTAAAGCCCTAACATCCAGAAACAGCTAACTTCACTCACTCATACTGTCATTTCAGAACTTTTTAAACTTTTTTCCCTCTAGACTTCAAGGGAGACAGAAAATAAATTCCTTGGGCATCCCTGGTGGCACAAGGGATTAAGTCTCAGCACTATGAAGCTATCAAGCTATTGGCAGCCACTGCAACATGAGTTTGATCCTGGCCGGGGAGCTTCCCACATAGCACAGCAGACCTCCCCTGCCTCTCCCACTGCTTCTCTCAGCAGTGTATTTCAGTAGATCTGCCTGTTCTGCTCCCCACTCTATCTCTGGTGACTCCTCTCACCACCACCCCTCACACACACACCTCTGGACTACACTCCAGCTCTTGTATGCATAAATAAATAAATCTTAAAAAAATAAGTAAATTCCTCAATCTGCACTGTGTTCTTGGGGTAGCTGGCATTTGGCCCTCATTATTTCCTTGATTTCTTTCTCCTCCTTTCTTCTCCTGCTGGGATATCAGATCCAGGGTAGTTGGAACTCAGTTCTGATTCCCTGGATTTTAGAAGCCGGAGCCCATGTTCTGGGGAGAGATAGACTTAGTGAGCTTGGAGATCTGTTGCAGAGCCTGTGGGGGTCAAGGACTGACAGGGATGAGGTAGGGTTTGCCTGATGATTAATAAATATTTCAGCAATAGAGGCAGGTAGTTTCCACATGCTTCTGACTCTGTCTTTAGTTGGCAAGACGAAAAAGTTCCCTGGGCCTCCCTGGTGGCACAATGGGTTAAGCGCAGTACTATGAAGCTATCCAGAGCCACTGCAGCACAAGTTCGATACCCGGCCAGGGAGCTTCCCACATGGCACAGCAGACCTCTCCTGTCTCGCCTGCTGTTCCCCTCAGCAGTGTACTTCGGTGATCTGCCTGTTCTGCTCCCCACTCTGTTCCTGGTGAATCCTCTCACCACTCTGCACCTCTGGCTTACACCCCAGCTTGTATGCATAAATAAAAATAAAATCTTAAAAAAAGAGAGAAAGTTCCCAGAGACCTCCATTTCCCAGGCACCTCCTCTGCTGAGAAGGCTGACTTAGAATGGCAGCTCTATTGCAGCTCCTACTTCTTGGGGGAAGACTGAGTAGTCAGACTGGGAGTTTCCAGCATCTTCTTCCTGAAGAGGGAAGAGAAGGAAGTTGGAGTGGGGGTGAGCTGAGCAAGAAGCTGCCATTTGCAGTAACAACAGCTCCTAAAGACTACTGAGCACCAAGTAGCTGTCTCGCTAGGCAGGTGTTGTTTTTTTTAAACTTCTTTGGTTATCTAATTTTCTGTGTGTGGTAAAATATAACTTACAATTTACCATTTTAACCATTTTTAGTTTACAATTCTGTGGTATCGAGTATATTCATAATGTTGTACAACGATGATCATTATCCATTTCTAGAATTTTTCTTCACCCCCCCAACAGAAACTCTGTACTCATTAAACAACAATCCCCCATTCCTCCCTCCTCCAGTCCCTGCTAACCTTTATTCTACAAATTTTAGGCAACAGTTTTTTTTTAAAAATACATTAGTTGTAATTGTCATTATGTCCACAACTCAACAAAAACAAAGCCAATAACCCAGTCAAAAAATGGGCAGAAGAGCTAAAAAGACACTTCTCCAAAGAAGAAAAGCAAATGGCCAACAAGTACATGAAAAAATGTTCAACATCACTTATAATCAAGGAAATGCAAATCAAAACCACAATGAGATATCACCTCACACCTGTAAGGATGGCACACATTAAAAATACAGGCAACAACAAATGCTGGAAAGGATGTGGAGAAAAAGGAACTCTTCTACACTGCTGGTGGGAATGCAAACTGGTCCAACCACTATGGAAAGCTGTATGGCGATTCCTCAAACTCCTAAACATGGAGTTTCCATATGACCCAGCAATACCACTTTTGGGAATCTACCCAAAGGACACAAAAACACTAATCCGAAAGGATACATGCACCCGTATGTTCATTGCAGCACTGTTCACAATAGCAAAGGTATGGAAGCGACCCAGATGTCCAAAAATAGGTGATTGGATCAAGAAGATGTGGTACATATACACAATGGAATAGTATTCAGCATTCAAAGAAGATAAACACATGCAATTTGCAGCAACATGGATGGAATTAGAGGATTTGAACCTAGACATACATCAAGCACCCAACTATGATATGCAAAGGAGTGTTGACAAATCAGATATAGTCCCTCTCATCTACTGATTTACATCAGATGATGAAAATAAATTTTCATCTAAATGTGATTTACATACAGAAATGGAAATAGCAAACATTTGTGTATTGCAGACAATGCACTAAGCAGGAAACCACCATGAGGGTGGTCAGCCCCGCCCTTTCTGGGAGGGGGCGTCAGGAAAATTACTTAGAGAAGGTGCTGCTTGAGCTCATTGTTGGAAAATAAATAAGAATTATCTGGAAGGACAGTGGGTTGAGGAGGCAGAGGGCACTGTGTGAGTGAGTGCTGGGGAGCATAAAGCTGTGTGGGTATATGTAGGACTTGAGTTCTAAGGCTGATGAGTAAGAGGGGCCCAGATGGGGCTGGAGGTATGGGCAGACCAGATGGGGGAGGGTCTTATATATCATCTTGAGGAGTTGGGCTCTATCCTGAGGATAATAGACAGCCACTGAAGCATTTTCAGCAGGGAAATAAAATAACCAGATACACATTTTGGGACTGTAACCATCAAAAAGGGAAGACCAGAGGGACAAAACTGGAGGCAGAGTGACTTACTAATAGTGTAGTCATCCTATGCTCCTAGTCAGAGATGAAGTTCTGAACTAAGGCTATGCCATGGACTGAGAAGGCAATGAATGTGAGAGATATTAAGGAGGTAGCACTGAGGGGTTTTGGCAATTAGAAATGGAGAGGAAGCAAAAGGGGGAAATTATGTTTTTTTGCTTGTATGATGGAGCCATTCACCAAGACAGGACAAATTGTAGGTGTGAGGGAAAGATAATATTACCAAATATTAATAAGCATTTCCTATGTGGCAGGCACTTTTCTAAGTCTTTCACATAAATAACTCAAATAACCTGTACAACTCCATGGGGTAGGTACTGTTATTTTTGCCATCACACAGACGAGTAATCAGAAGCAGAGAGAGGTTGAGCAATTTTCCCAGGGTCACACAGCTCTGGGCATCTACGAACAAGCCTGTGCTCACAGATACTGTGCCAGACCTTCTGGAGGGAATACCTTCAGTCTGGACATGCTGAGTTGGAGATGCTTGTGTCCCTCCTAAGAGACATCATCTTCCATGCCCAACAAGAACCACTCCTCAAGATTCCTACAACCTCTTATTGAGGAGCGCAGATGTTTACAGTGTGGAGAGGAGAATGCACATTGACTAAGAGGGGCAGCCAGTGAGAAAAGAATCAAGAGAACCTGGTTTCTTAAAAGTTAAGAGGAGGTGGGAAGGATTCCAGTGGTAGCTCCAGGATGCTATTTAAGAGGGGACTAGGGAAAGCAATCTCACCAGCAGTACAGGAAGGGTCTCATCTTGACCCTGAGTTTGAGCAGTAAGCATGCTACTACTTCGTATTTAGACTGCATGTATACTTGGGGGGTTGAAAGAGGATGCTGGTGCCAATAATAGGTTTAGTCTCCCCAGTAAAAATCTCAAAACTTTGCCTTAGAAAGGTTTTCAGTACTTCCCAGGATCAGAAGCTGCAGAAATGTAAAGTAAGACAATATGTTTGCAGTGGAAGACCCTGCGTATCCACTAGGCAAGGACAAGGGCTGTAAGACAGTCTCCTCCAAATCCACTCACAGTGACCAAAATTCACATATTACTCTGGAACCTGGAGGAAAAACGACCTAAGTCATGGATTGTATGTTGTGCCATTCTAGGAAAATTATGCTTGGTACTATGTAAATCTGAAAAAAAAAATGTCTAGAACAGTTGGAAGATTTGAAAACCCATTTAGTTAGGAAAACTTCAAAGAAGCCTAATTGCAACATAAGTGTGCAGACTTGGTTAATTTGGGGTTGCTGTGGGGCTCCTTCTGAGAATTTCTGCTTTCAATCTTTCTTTATCAGTGTCCTTTTCTCTGCCAGCTTGTTCTTCTCGTTCTTGTCAGGCATCAAGTGGCATGCCTGGGCATCAGGCACAGATGGAGCTGGAGCTCTCTCAGAGGGCCAGAAATAGATTTGCAAATATCAGTTTGTGGGTCTCTATATTTTCGCCTTCTTCATTCCCTGCTCCCACCTCCCACCTCAATTCCTACCCTAAGGCCTATGATTTCCGTGTCCACAGATGAGTGACTGGTTATTTCTGAGCTGGCTCCTGACCCAAGCGCAGAACCATTCCACTGTGGTGGGCAATGTGTGGCTCACTGTCCTCCTGGACTTCTGTATTCTGCTGGTCATTCTGGTGGGAGATGTTTCTATGCAGACGAGCAGTCCAGGTCTACTCGCAATACTCTGCAGCCTGACTGCACAAATGTCTGCAATGCCTGCTTCTCACCAGTCTCCCATTTCTGCTTCTGGGTTTTCTAGATAGTGCTGGTGGCCACACCCTCTATCTTCTTTGTCTTCTGTGTGCTGCACCAAATTGCAAGGGAGGAGAGAGTCAATGTGGAGAGGGAGTACCTGCTGGACACCTTGCAAGAGCTGGCATCAGGGGGAACCCGGCAGAGACCCAGACTGGGCTTCTGAGGTCTTCTTGCTTCCTCGAGGGCCAGTTCCTGGTGAGAGAGGGGAGTGTTCCCAAATACCTTGGGGTTGCAGCCTGGAACTCCAGCCTGTGGTACCACAGGCTCATGACCACCTATATTGGCCATAAGGTGCTGCAAGCCTTTTTGGAGCTGGTCTTCCTGGCGGGGCAATACTATCTGTTTGGGTTTGATGGACCATCCTTGTTTCACTGTGCAGGGTAAGTGGAGTTGGTCAGATTTTTATGCCATTGGCCCTTGTTGCTATCATCTGTGGCTTTTATCTTATTAATGTAGAGGGAGAGTAGGTGTGGGGCATGGGGTGGGTGCGTGACGACTATGGACACCTGAGCATGGGTGTGTGAGAAAGTGTGCACACCTAAGCCTAGATGTCAGGGCTATAAAGGCGGCGTTACTCAGAGACAGCTGTGGTGGAATAGCTACAAGAGGAAGAGAACACAAGAGAACTCCAGAGAAAAGAGCGTATAGAGATTCACAGGGGGCTCAGGTTGCTGTCTCCCTGCAAGCTTGTTTCCCCTGCTTCCCCTGCAAAAATGATGCCAAGGGCTCCAAAATTCCCTTCAAATTGCTAGAACCAAGGGTAAACCTACCTAGCCTGGGATGGTTGCAAAACACACTGCCACTCCCGTCCCTATCCCACTGGTACTGTTTTGTGTCTAGGGTCATAAAGAAGATGCTCTTCTTGAACTTCATGTTTGGGATGGGGGTGGTTGGCTTCCTCTCGAACCTGGTGGAGCTGCACTATTTGGGCTTGGCCTTCTCCTGCCAGGCCCTTTTCGCAGCCTGCTCCAACTGCTGCCACTTCTGGGAGCAGCCTGCCCACCCTCCCCTGCTCTACTCTGATGAGGACAGAACGGCTCCAGGAGCCCTCCTGCCCGTGAGTGCCTAGGCAGTGCAGGCCTCAGCAGAACTTGCTGTAGGTGCCCTGCTCAGTGATGAGAGGCAGTTTGAGGCCTGAGACCCGACTAGGCATTGCAAAAATCCTGCCATCGCTATCACTCTCCTGTTGGATCCTTCAGGGTAGGGAATATGGAGTAGTAATGGCAAGTCCCTCTTCCTCCTGAGAGCATTACTGAAACAGAAGTAGAATAGTGCAGTGATTAAGATTGAGGCTTCAGGGGCCTCCCTAGTGGTGCAACAGGTTAAGCCTCAGCACTGTGAAGCTAGCCGGAGCTACTGCAGCGTGAGTTCGATACCCAGCCAGGGAGATTCCCACATGGCGCAGCAGACATCTCCTGTCTGGCCCGCTGCTCCCCTCAGCAGTGCATTTCAGTAAACCTGCCTGTTCTGCTCCCCACTGTCTCGGGTGAATCCTCTCACCCTCCCCCCACCTCTGGCCTACACCCCAGCTCTTGTATGCATAAATTAAATCTTTAAAAAAAAAAAAAAGAGTGAGGCTTCCAGAACTAGATTGAGTTCAAATCCCAGCTCTGCCACTTACCAGCTACATCACATTGGACGAGTAGCTTAACTTCTTTATTCCTCAGTCCTTAACTTCTCTGTACCTCAGTTCCTTTACCTGAAAAATGGGAATAATAATAGCTCCTACCTCATAAGAACATCATGAGATGAGTTAATGTATGTAAATTGCTTTCCAAAGGCAGATGATGGCAATAAATATTAGCCATTATGATAACCTTAGCTGTCTAGAGATTGATTGTGCCTTGCTGACTGGCCCACCCAGAATCGTGGAATCAAATGTCAACTTCCCTCATTTGCTCCAATGACTGTTGGTAGCTGAGCAGCCCCCTGCATCGCTTCCTCCCCCCCTCCCCCCCAGGATCTTCCTTCCTATTATCTCCATAACTGAGCCTAGATAGTTAAATTGCTTTTAGATCCTAGAGAGCACAAAAGGAAAAAAAAAGTATCTACACTTTTCTCTTTGAGGCTTGTACTTACAGATGCAGTTTATCTGACACGCTGAGCAAGTAAAAGCAAACAACTTTGAGCTGAGCGCCAAAGCTGGCTGGGAAGTGAGGCTGCAGAGAAAGAAGGAGCCCTAGAGAGGAGGAGGGGTGTGTCAACAGAAGTTCAAAGCTCCAGTAAAAAGCCTCTTCATACTGTATATATGAAGTGCCCCCTGACTAGCCAGTAAACTTTGGCCAAGTCCATATTTCTTTGCCCCTTACTGGTTTTTCAGCTTCTTTTGATTTTTGACCCTTGTCTCTTGAATTGCTAGTTTCCCTGTCTCCAAAAGTCTGGAGACATTAAAACTTAAAAATAATCGTAACTCTAGGGTATAAACAACTAAGGTTACATTCCTATGTCAACCAATTATATCTCAATTCAGCAAGAGAAAGATTCTGTTCCTCCATGGGCCCCTGAAATTTCCACCCCTATTCAGCAGGAAGTAATTCCAGAAGATGGACCTCCACCCATTGCCCCTCAAGAATGAGAAGCAGGATATAAACAAGAGGAGGGGATTGTCACCCAGTCTGGTAACCATAAGTTCCTTGTCCTTGCTCTGTTACTGAAGATGTAACTACAGGAATCCAGGCCAACCCAGCTGAGACCAAAATGGAAAAGTTTTATAGTGAATCAAAACCCTTACTTTTTTTTTTAATTGTTATTTATGTCTTTTACATTTTGTATTCCCCTTGGGTAGCCCACCACCAATTCACCCGTGATCCATCTCCATGGTCCCCTGTATTCTCCTCTCTTCCATTTTGTGCCCTTATCCTCCCCCCCACCCCCACCACCGCTGAGTGTCTCTCTCCCACCCAGCCTCCCTACAGTCCTGTTATAAGTGAAACCATTCGATATTTTTCTTTTTCTTTCTGGCTTATTTCACTGAGTATGATTCCCTCTAATTCCATCCATGTCGCTGCAAATTGCATGTGTTTATCTTCTTTGAATGCTGAATAGTATTCCATTGTGCATATGTACCACATCTTCTTGATCCAATCATCTATTTTTGGACGTCTGGGTTGCTGCCATACCTTTGCTAATGTGAACAGTGCCGCAATGAACATACGGGTGCAAGTATCCTTTCGGATTAGTGTTTTTGTGTCCTTTGGGTAGATTCCCAAAAGTGGGATTGCTGGGTCATATGGGAGCTTCATGTTTAGGAGTTTGAGGAACCACCATACAGCTTTCCATAGTGACAACCCTTACTCTTGACGGGTGACATTGGCCTGATCACCGAAAGGCCAGGAGTCAAGAGAACATGCTGACCCACACGGCCCACCGAGCCCCTGTCCCTTTAAAAACCATCAGGTCAACTTGAGAGATCTTAGGTGGTCTTTGAGACAACAGCCTCCATCTCCTCAGGTTAAAGCTTCCTAAATAAACCTGATTTCCCCAGTTATGGCTCTCTCCAGTTATGGCTTTCCAGCAGCTCCAGTGACATCTTCTATGCCTGTCCCTTCCTTCTAGTCCCATGTCAGCTCCCTGGCTCAGACTCACATTCTCATTCCCCTGGATTGATATTGATGAACCTGCCATGCAGCTCCCTGCCTGCACCATCCATCCATCCCATCTGTACCTTGCCTCCCAGGCAGCTCTCCTTGAATATGCTTGTGGCTCCTCAGCCTGGCATCCAGCATCTTTCATGAGACAGCCTGGACCTCCCTTTCCTGCCTGATCATCTACTTTCCCATTCCAGTACCCTGGGTGCTATGCCTGGACCTTTGCAGCCTTCCTCCTAGAGGGCCCTGACCCAGTAGGCTCCAAAGTCACTGGGTTCAAATCCCATTCTGCCACTCACTGGCCGTGTGACCTTGGGGAGGCAGTTTGGTGCTTGGAGGCTTGGTTTCCTTCTGTATAGGAAGGGACTAATAATACCTATGCCACAGGGTTGTTGTGAGGATTAAATAAGGTAATGTAAATAAAGTGCCAGGTACACAATGTCCC
This sequence comes from Scalopus aquaticus, assembly GCA_004024925.1. Lineage (NCBI taxonomy): Eukaryota > Metazoa > Chordata > Mammalia > Eulipotyphla > Talpidae > Scalopus > Scalopus aquaticus. The sequence goes on along the minus strand of PVIJ01005736.1, from coordinate 10,194 downwards.
TCAGCGAGCAGTAGATGCTGTTGTTATCATCTAAATTCTACTACTAGGACCTCAAACCCTACCCTTTCTGTAAAGACTTCCTTGACCTCTGATCTTGACCTCTCTGATATTTTGTCCTCTGGCTTCCATGACAACTCTGCTTAACAATTAATCATGCACATTTTGTGACTTCCTCTTGATTGTAAACTTGAGCAGTTATTTAAATCCACGCTGCTGTGTAAACTTGCATGTGCCTCTGACTGTTCTTCGCAAGCTGTGTGGTCATGGTGTACTTTGCAGGAGGTAGACACACAATCCCGCTCTTAACTAAGTGCACTCCATGCCAATTAAATTTAATTTTGATATTTTAGGCCAGGATTAGGGTAGGAGCTACACCAAAGGCATGTCAGAAAACCAGAAGAGATGCACTTTTCTCTATCTCCTTCCACAATCTGGGTCAATCTTCACAGTCCTTTAGCAGCTAAGAAGATTCTTCCCAAGATCTAATTGGGGTCTTGCTTGCTACAATGGAAGTTGTTCTCCTTGTGTCTCAGGCTTTCGATCTCTACGTCCTGAGAAGTGAGGGGACCAATGATTTTAGCCCTTAATTGAAGCCAGAAATCCATTCACCCTGCCTCCTCTTTCTCCTTTAGCCCCATCCTCTCAGACATCAAGTCTGATTGGCTATACTCCAGAAGCATCTGTCCCACACGCGTCATTAGCTCATCATGACTACCATCCCACCTCAGAAAATCTGTGCCTCCTGAAGAAAGACTACACCACCTATGAAGTATTCTTGCCAAAAAAACCAAACTCAAATCTATTCAAGCCTCTAGATCTATCTACTAATTTATAGGAAATACAGAAACCAGAGCAGCGCATAATTGCCCCTTCGGGATGCAATCAGCAAAGTCTAGACTGTGGAAAATCTATAGCATAAATAAGTGACCAACATATTCAACAAATCATTTGCAGGCGGTGGGAGGAAGTAAACAGAAGAGAAACCTGTAACTTAAAGTTCTGACAACTAACTAATGTGTGGATCTTTTTTTTTTTTTTTTCAAAGATTTATTTATTTATACAAGCTGGGGTATAGGCCAGAGGCGTGGGGCGGCGAGAGGGTTCACCAGAGACAGAGTGGGGAGCAGAACAGGCAGATCAGAAATACACTGCTGAGGGGAGCAGTGGACGAGGCAGGAGAGGTCTGCCACACCATGTGGGATTCTCCCCGGCTGGGCGTCGAACTTGCGTCACGCGCTGCCGACAGCTCCACAGCGCAGCGCTCAACCGCTGCACCACCAGGGAGGCCCCTAATGTGTGGATCTTGATTCAAATGAGCAGTTTTTAAAAAGACATGGAGATCACTAGAAATTTAACGTTGATTATTTGATGATATTAAGGAATTATTATTTAAAATATTTAGGTGTGACAATGGTATTGTGATTTTGTTTACAAAGTAATCCTTGCTTTTTATGGATACACATATATAATGATATGGTATCTGGGATTTGTCGGAGGGAGTATCACTGAAATAAGATATCCATTAATTGATAACTATTAACTCATTGGGTTGTGTGATGCCTACAGGGGGTTTGCTATATTATTTTGTTTACACTTATATGTGCCTTGGTCTTTTAAAGATATTTTATTTCTTTTTCATAGAAGACCTGGTGTAGGCCAGAGATGCGGGGGGCGGGGGGGGGGCGGGTGAGAGGATTCACCAGAGACAGAGTGGGGAGCAGAACAGGCAGATCTACTGAAATACACTGCTGAGGGGAGAGCAGGAGAGGCAGGAGAGGTCTGTTGCGCCATGTGGGTTAGCTCCCTGGCCAGGAGTCAAACTCAGGCCATAGTGGTGATTAAGCTGAGACTTAATCCCTAGGCCACCAGGGAGGTCCCACTTGTATGTGTTTTAACTTTCCCCAAATAAAACTTTTTACTGTCATTTTAGAGGTGTGCTCCTTTGTTTTGGACTGAACATGAACAGGTACTTTCCTTGAAGAATTTATCTTGAAGTTTCCTAGAGCGCATTCTCCACCTACACTCCAGCTTCTATGCAAAGGAACGAAGGATAATAAATGGATTTTGAGGAACAATAGTCTAGGTGTGCTTATGTCATCTGAGTGACTTTTGCTCTCAAGCAGATTTGCAATTCTGTGAGCTTTTTAAAAAGCAGGCTTGCTTATATGGAATGTTGTTTAGAGGATCACAGTAAGCTCGCCTGACAAGTATCATCTTACCTGCTTTACATGTGCCATTTCTTCTAAGTCTCATAATAGCTTTATCACATATATATTATCAGCCCCAATTTACAGGTGAAGAAATGGAGGTTCAGAAAGATTTTAAGGGCCTCCCTGGTGGCGCAGTGGTTAAGCGCTGCGCTGTGGAGCTGTCGGCAGCTGCGACACAAGTTCGACACCTGGCCAGGGAGATTCCCACACGGCACGGCAGACCTTTCCTGCCTCGCCCACTGCTCCCCTCAGCAGTGTATTTCGGTCTGTCTGCCTGTTCTGCTCCCCGCTCTGTCTCTGGTGAACCCTCTTGCTGCCCCACATCTCTGGCCTGTACCCCAGCTTGTATACAAAGATTTTAAGCACTACATCTGCAGTCACTTACTATGTATTAAGTACTGGGCTAATAGCTTTATTTTTTTTAAGGATTTAGTTACTTATGCATACAAGAACTGGGGTGTACAGAGTGAGAGGATTCACCAGACACAGAGTAGGGAGCAGAATAGGTGGATCTACTGAAGTACACTGCTGAAGGGAGCAATGGGGCGAGGCAGGAGGGGTCTGCTGCACCATGTGGGAAGCTCCCTGGCTGGGGCTCAAACTCATGCTGCAGTGGCTGCGAATAGCTTCATAGTGCTGAGACTTAACCCCTTGTACCGCCAGGGAGGCCCCTGGGCTAATTGCTTTGAGTGAATTTGCTTATTTTATTCTTTCATACCCCTTTGAGGTAGGCACTGTTATTATCCCCATTTTATAGATGAGATTGAGGCTTAGGGATGCCAATTTAGAAATTGCTAGCAGCTGCTAGACCAATTGTCCTCTCGGGCTGTATGGCCCTAGAACCCAGGCACTTTCCACTCCATCCAGCACAGTTTGGCAGAGTAGTTCAGAGCTAGTGCTCCAGGCTCTGCTGTTTATTAGCCACGTGGTCTTGGGCACATTTCATCCTCCTAAACCTGGTTTCTAATCTGTAACATGGGAAGAGTAACAGCACCCCATAATAGGGTGACTGTGGGAACTCAATGAGACAATGCCTGTCAAAGGGTTAGCATAACACCCGACCCTTAATAAGGGCTCAGCTGATGGAAGTGATTTTAATTATTACCAGTTTTCTTTCTGAAAGTGCTTCTCAATTAAAGTTAGATTGCTTTAGGAGCTTAAAAATCTTTGAGAAAAACTGACTTTTCTATGGCCATCTGGGTTATTTTATGTGGACACTGCTCTGACATTTTTCTCTAAGGGAGAGAGAAGTGCTTTCCTTTTACAAAGAACCAGGGCAGGGGCTATCTAGCCTTTGGAAGTAAAAGATTAAACACTAACTGACCATGAGCCAGAGTCATTAGGGATGCTGTCTCAGAATTTCAGTCTTGTCTGGTCTCAGAGACCAGCCCCTGGTTCAGGCTAGAGAAGCTTGTAAGAACACCATGGGCTATCCCAAGAAGGCCCAAGATGTGGACCCACATTTGAAAAAGAGTTGTTAATTTGCCTATTAATTTCATTGCCAGGGTATAAAGAAAAGAACACAGGCTTTAGAGCCCAGGAAGCTCAGTGTGAATCTGGACTCTGCCACTTGCAGGCTGCATGCAAGTTCCAAGCCTGTCTGTGCTTCAGTTTCCAAAGCAGTGAGCTGGGAAAGATAAACTAATAAAGCTAACATCTATAGAATTTTTAGTATCTGCTTGGCACTGTTCTTTCTATATATTAACTCATTTAAATTTAAAAAATAAACTTTATTTTTAAAGAAGTTTTAGGTTCATAGCAAAATGAAGCTGACAGTATAGAGTTCCCATTCACCCCAAAGTTCCTCACAAACGCAGCCTCTCCCACTATCAACATCCCATACCACAGTGGTACAGTTATTAGAACTGAGGAACCTACACTGACTCATCATCATCACCCAAAGCTTACAGTTTACATTAGGGTTCAATCTCGGCGGTGTACATTCTATGGATATGGACAAATCTATAGTGCCTTGTATCCATCATTGCAGTTATCTACAGAGTAGTTTCACTGCCCTTAGAATTAGTCCTCTGTTCTCCATAGACTCATCCTTCCCTTCCCCTAGGCCCTGTGCAAGGGCAACCAGATACAGGGCAAGAAGTCTCATTATTGATTAAGGCAAATGGAAAAGAATCTTGGGGACTTCGGTAAATCTGACAGGCCTTTAAGGCTGAAGCAGCGGACCAGATACAGGCATTCCAGCAGGCAGGGAGGCGGGGAGGCAGGCAGACTGGCAGCAGCCTCCCGAACCCAGGATCTCCTCTCTCTTTTCAATCTCAAAATGACCTTCTTCCTCCTTGGCCCAGGCGTCCTTACTTACAGGCATGCACACCCTGTGCTCTCCAGCTTCTTGGCCAGGGTGCACTCTCTTACAAGTGTGCCTGCCCCAGGTTCACACTCCCAGCACCTTTTTATAATAACACATAATCACATGTGGGCAATGAAACCTAGGAGGAAAACAAAGCTGCCGGTGGTAGCGGTAGAAGCTAGCTCGGGAGGCGAGAAAGAGTCTGAGCCACTCCAGTTTCCTTACACCCTGACAAACACTAATCTTTTTATTGTCTCCATAGTTTTGTTTTTTCCAGACTGACATAGAGTTGGATCCATATAACATCTAACCATTTCAGATTAACTTCTCTCACTTAGAAACATGAATAAAATTCTTCCATGTCTTTTCATAACTTGATAGCTCATTTATTTTTAGTACTGAATAATATTCCATTGCGTGGATGTACCACCGTTTATTAATTCAGCTATTGAAGGACATCTTGGTTGTTTGTATATTCTGGCAATTACCAATAAAACTATTATAAACATCTATTTTCAGGTTTTTGTGAGGATATTAGTTTTCAGTTCACTTGGGCAAATACCAAGGAGTATGATCACTGGATCATACGGTAAGAATATGTGTAGTTTTTTAAGAAATTGCCAAAATGTCTTTCAAAGTGGCTTTATCATTTTGCATTCTTACCAGCAACGAATGAGAGTTCCTGTTGCTCCACATTCCTGACAGCATTTGGGGTTGTCAGTGTTTAGGATTTTGGCCATTCTAACAGGTATATGGTGGTGTCTCATTTTGTTTTAATTTACAATTCCCTATAATAAATGCTGTAAGGCATCTTTTCATATGCTCATTTGCCATTGTATATCTTCTTTGGTGAAGTATCTATTTTAAAATTAGATTGTTTTCTTATTGTTGAGCTTTAAGAGTTCTTTTCATATTTTTGGAGAATAGTCCTTTACCAGGTGTGTCTTTTGCAAATGTTTTCTCCCAGTCTGTGTGTTTTCTTCTCATTCTCTTGATATTGTCTTTCACAGAGCAGTTTTTAATTATGGTGAAGTCCATCTTCTCAATTCTTTCTTTTATGAATAAAGTCTTCGGTGTTGTATGTGAAAAGTCATTGCCACAGTTTTCCTCCTGTTATCTTCTAAGAGTTTTGTAGATCTGTGTTTTACATATACATCTATGGTTCATTTTAATTATTATATGATCTGTGTACAGACTCATTTTTTTGCATGTGGATGTCTAGCTGTCTCAGCAACATTTGTTGAAAATATTAAATTTGATTTTCAAAATGAACTTTGAAACTATTATTATTGCCATTTTTCAGATAAGGAAACTGAGACACTGATTTTGTAAATAACCTTGGATAACACAGGAAGTCCTCAACAGAACTGGGATTTGAACTCAGGCAACCTGGCTCCAGAGTCCATGCACTCAGCCCAAGTTATAATAATAAGTGTTTGGGAGCTCCCTGGTGGTGCAAAGGGTTAAGTCTCAGCACTATGAAGCCACTGCAGTACGGGTTTGATCCCCCACCAGGGAGCTTCTCACATGGCGCAGCAGACCTCTCCTGTCTCACCCGCTGCTCCCCTCAGCAGTATATTTCAGTAGATCTGCCTGTTCTGCTCTCCACTCTGTCTCTGGCGAATCCTCTCACCCCCACACCTCTGGCCTACACCCTAGCTCTTGTATGCATAAATAAATAAATCTTAAAAAAATAATAAATGTCTTACCTCATAAGTTTGTAGTAAGGACTACAGATAGTGTCTAACACATAATAGGTACTCTGGAAGTAGTAATGACAGTCATGGTCCTGCCTTACCTCCAAGGTTTTGCTCAAATGGCATGTCCTCAGAGCAGCTTTCTTTTACTCCTCTAGCAAAACAATCCATCCATCACAGCACCTATCTCATCATCCCAGGGCTGTCAGCACTGTGAACCTTACTGCAGTCACATCTCACTTTCAGTGTCCCCCTCCCAACATGTGTGTTCTCTGGAGAGATGCTCCATGTTCCATTTCTCCACATCCCTCAGAGTGCCTGGTGCTGCACTTGGCACTCAGAAGGCTCTCGGTAAAGTTTGTTAAGTTTGTGTGGCACACTATTCCTTTATCCAAAACACACATTCTAGACATGGAAATTTCCTCAGAATCTGTTCCTGGGCTCTTTGTTCTTGACTCCTCTCATTCCAACATTGCCAGGTCTGTCAGGTTGGACCACCCCTGCCTGGAGTGTGTTGTCCATAGAGACAAATGTCCTTATCTGCTACACCCCTTTTCCTGAACCTTCTCTCATTTTCTTCCATATTCTGGGGGCACTGCACTCCTGCAGACATCCCCCCCCCCCACCTCCTTCCAAATCCAAGATATAGCAACTATCTAGGAGACCTGGTCTTTAAACACCTTAGACCTCTCCCAGGAAACTCAAAAACCCTTCTGTCTGGGTAAGGCAGTTCTCTTGATACACTTACAGGACGTGACCAGGGACAGAGCTCATTCTGAAGAACTTTTGAAGGGTGTTCATCTGGACATTGTAAGACTCCTTTAGAGAGTGAGTGCCACTTATAGCTGTGTCCCCTGGGCCCTGGCACACTTCCCAGGTAGCTTCACCTGAGGCTGGCCCTTCTTAGACAAAGCAGTCAGAAACCTGTGTCCACCTTGAGGAGTACCTTCTGCCAGTGCCACTTTGGACATGGCCAGCAGTTCTGCACTGAGTCATCTGGTACCATCCAATAGCACCCCATGTCCCCATGTCTAGATATACAGAGCCCCCCTGGGAAGATGTGGCCAGCAAGACTCAATTGTTTTCACTGGACAGCACTGTGGGCAGCACCTCATTGGACACAGTCAGCATGTGCCTGCCTTGGACATTCACCACAACCTGGGCAGTACCACTCAGCAAAAGGTGCTGAGTCCAGAAGCTTCCAGAGCCCCGTGCAGACGGGACCACGAGGCAGGGTCCCTCCGACACGGACAGAGGACTTCCAGAGCAGCGCCAGTACCCTCATGGCCCCCATCTGGAAGCTCGCCCAGCCGTGGCGGGGAAGGCCGGGCGTTATCCCCGGATCCGCCAGCAGGGGACTCCCTTTCTGCTCAGCTCGCGCGGCCGCGGGGGGCGGCGCTGCGCTGCGCCGCGCTGCGCTCCTGCCCGGACCGGGCCGGGGCCGCTGGATGCCGCGTCTCTGCTTCTGCTGCCGGCCGGGCGGGCTCCGGCGGCCGGTGAGTGGGGGGCGACGGGGGCAACCGTTCGGTGATGGACGGACCGGGTGAGACGGCGGGGCGGGCTTGGGCCGAGAAGGCGGGCGGGAGGGCGGGCGGGCTGGCGGCGGGGCCCGCCGGCTCCTCCTCCTCCTCCCCTACCCCCTGGAAGCAGCGGCCCGGACTCCCGGCTCCGGTGCCTGGCCGCGCGGCGGAGCTTGGCGCCCAGGAGTGGGGGCCCACCGGGAGGGTCGTGGAGGGGGAGCTCCGGTCCTTTTTGCCAGCTGGGAGGGTGCGGGGAGGCAGAACCGAATGGCCTTTAGTTTGGGGGGATCTGAGGCTTGGAGGAGCCCAGGTCGCCCGGCGCTGCGGCGAGAGGGCAGCAGCCTCAGGGAAAGGGGACTTCTGGGGCCAGGCCCAGGCCCCCCAGACAGACAGACAGACCAAGGCGCTGAAGAAGGCAGCCGGGAAGGCGAGCACCTCCAACAAGCCCTTTATCCCTCCCAGCGGCCTTCACCCTTTCACTGCCAGGCGGACAGCGGGCTCCTCTCGAAGGAGCAGCTGCTAGACAGCTGGCAAAACAATGGAGACCCTCTTCCCCAGGCCCCCTCCCCTTGGGACAGACAATGGGGGTGTGGGTGAATGGTTGGCTTTGGGGATTGGGGAGTGCAGGGAGTCCCCTATGACAGGCTGCTCACCTCACCTTTCCCTGCAAAGGGGTGGGGTGTGTGGGGGAAGGTCGGACTGCCTGCCCCAGGCCTCTGGGAGAGACCGCGGGACGCCCCGCCCTACTAACCTGTCACGCCAGTTGTTTCTTGTTTCGCCAATGGGGAGAGGAGGTGGTAAGGTTAGCTGCTCCTGAACCCTCCCCAACAAGGGGTGGGGGGCACTGCTTGGTACCAAGCCTGGTGAGGAGTGGGTCATGTTCCTGGCTGAGATAAGACCTGCAGAGACACACCAGGCAGTGGGGCTTTGTGTGTGTGGTGGGGATGAGGGTGGAGGATGGGGGTGTCACCCTATTGCAAGGCACATGTGTCCTGCTGATTAGTTGGAAAGCCTGCCAGCCAGAATGAGCTGGGGGAGTGGGGTGGGGGATGGAGAAAAGCAGGTTTTTTAAGTGGTGCTCCTTTTGCCTGGTCACTTGGCCACCCGGGTATGTGTTTGGCACTTTCCTCATGGTTTGTGTTTGTGTAGGCCTGGGAGGATGCTTCCTGGGAGGAGTTCTCCTGGTTAAGGCCTTCCTGCCCTCAGTCCCCCCAATTTATAGAAAAGGGTTCCCTTCTCCCTTCATTTTGCCAATAACTCAGCCTGGTTTTAGTGGGTTCATTTTGTCTTTTGGAGGGTCTGGTTTTCTGTGGCTGAGGAGGCCTTGTAAGTACCCCATGGAGAGTGAACTATGTACCGGGGCCATGCTGGGAGATGGTCCAGGCGACTAAGACTAAGATTACCTTAGCAAGAAATTGAATCTTGAGGTTCAAGTGCCTTTCCATGTGCTTATCAACTCCGGAGCCCTTTTCTTGGGCAGGTTGGTATCCTGTTGTCATGGTAATAGGCCCAGCCTTCCCTACTATTCCCAACCCTTTTTGGTTCAGGGGCTACTTTCTATTTGGGGATATTGAAAGTTGTTCTCCTGAGGTCTCTGGCTTCCTGACAGACCTCTCTGGCTCTTTGTCAATGGCTTGCCACCTCCTCAGCTTCCCCTCTGGCCTTTTGTGATGAGGGCTTTCCAGGAAACATCCTCCTGCTTGCTGGACATGACTGGTTATATATAGCCTTGGGTGGAGGTGTGCTTGTCCATTTGGGGTCGGGGACATTCTCATTGGGGCCTCAATTCTAGGAAGACAATAGGGGAGGCTACTGTGTTGGGGAGGGGCCTGGGAATGAGAAGGGTTGAAGGTTGGGGGGGTTGGAGGGTGTGGGTAGGAGGGGTAGAACGCTGGTGGTCACTTCCTTTGGAAGTTTGATCTTTGTACAGCTGGTGCCTGACAGCTCTGGGTATCTAGCTTGTTTACTCTCTCCTGGTCTGGCTCAGGTGCCAGGGTGTGTGCCTGAGGGCTTCCTCCAGTGCCTCAGGCTCTCTTCAGAAACCCTCACATGGATTGTGCCCTTCCTGACTCCTCCTGCCCCCTCAACCTCACTCCCTGGCAGTCTGGGCAGGCAGTTGGTTGCTTGGAGCCCCCTGCACTGGTCCAACTTAAGACTACATTGGAGTGTACATGTGTCTTCAGAAGCTGGGCTTGAAAAGTCTGGGGTCCCAGGGCTCCCTGGTGTCACAGGGGTTAAAGACACAGTGCTATCAAGCTATCGCCAGCCACTGAAACATGAGTTCAATCCCCGGCCAGGGAGCTAATAACCCAAATCGCAAAGCAGGCCTCTCGTGTCTTGGCCACTGACCCCTCAGCAGTGTATTTTAGTAGATCCACATGTTCTGCTCCCCACTCTGTCTCTGGTGAATCCTCTCACCTGCCCCCCCCCCCCCCCCCCCTGGCCTACACCTCAGTTCT